>JAGKTI010019742.1:0-16782 GCA_018397915.1 Birgus latro | reverse complement strand
TTTACTGAACACTAGAATAAGATGGTAGACATTGAGAAATACTATTGAAACGATGTACATCCATAGTATTGTCCTATTCTGTCAGTGATCTACGAAAGACAAGCTGTAAGAGGAAGAAAATTGGGTTAAGGTGATCAAACTATGGTTTATGACTATTCATGCCTATCGACTGCACAAGAATCAACAAGTCAGGCAACCAGTATTTGTTTCCATTCTTTAAGTAACATTTCTGCGCTGATGACGGAACCATCTCGAGGCCAACCTGATTGTCATTTGTGTTAGTTGTAAACGTTTTGGTCAGTTTAGGAGGGATTTTTCGAGCTCAGTGGATAAAATAGAACTTTGATTAACAAGTTCAAGAAAAGAGATCCACCAAACATAGTAAAATCATCTGGAGGTAGCAGTAATAAAGATTACATTAACGGGCCTAAACGGTTAAGCTATTTGTTTACGCGGTGGACTAAATTCGTCATTAAATAATTATGCTAGAAGACTTCTTAGCTATTTCTTACTACCACCAGTTTATTTGAATTGGGCGAGCCATTACGAAATGATAAGAATAAATATAGACCAAATAAACTCTCACAGTACTAGAAATTAATAGATTCATATACAATATTTTATGATGGTAGTGTCAGTTTAAGAAAAAAGACAGTCGTGAAGTGTTTTAGGAAGCGTAGAAGGTGCGTGGACAGCACATTGTTTCATAGTTATAACAGAAAGGTAATTAGGGGAGGCAAAGGAACTTTATGTTGCCTTTAGGTATGTGGAGAATGTTGTGACGAGAGAAAAGGAATGTGGAGAGAATTGAAAATATAATCATTATAAATGAAAGAGTGAAAAAACAGCATAACCATTTATTATTGGACCGAGACAGCGATGCGCCATTTCTCCGTTGACAGTGTAAACAACGAAGCAAACAGGGTAGCACAGCAAATGATTGAGTAACCCCTGTCAAGGATGTTATGGTGTTGCAAAGCTTGGTGTACGAGTAAGTTATGAATAGTTTCTAAAATCGAATTTTTAAAGTGAAAGTGTATCGAGGAGAAAAGTTATGGCTCTTGAGAAGAATGAAGTCACTGAGTGTGTAGCGAAACTGAACGGTCATGAACTAAAGAACGTGACTCCCTTCATGTATCTAGATAGTGTGATGAGCAAAGATGGCAGTTTGAAGGATGAAGTGCATCAAAATGTACAGAAGTGAAGGAGTGACTGCAGGTACAGAGAAAGCGGTGATGAGGAATAGGGGAGGATGCATGTCTGAAAAAAAAATATTGAATGACAGTAGTGCAATTACCATATTAATACACTGATGTTAAGATTGAAGTTTGCTGGAATAGGTCAAGTCAGGAGCGAGAGGAACAGAAATGAGTTATCTGAGAACAGAGTGTGGAGGGTCGTGAAAAGACAGACAGAGAAATGAGTTAATTCGAGAGCGTTTTGTTGTCCATGTTTATGTTGCCTGGCATCCCTGGATAATCCTGATACATTTCGACTATGCTGTGCGACTGCAGGGAAAAATTGGCTAAGAGAGTGTATCTGAGTGAGATGGAGAGAGACAGGGGAGAGGGAGGCTGAAGACGAGGTGAAGGGACGCGATGGAGATAGATATGGAAGATTTTGTCCGTGGCCACCCCGTAAGCATAGAGATTTCGTAGCATTTTTTTTTTTTTTGCATTTTTTAAAAACAAAGTGAAGCCTTTTAATCTCAAGAACTATTTTTTGTTTGTTGTTGTTATTGCCAGATGTTTCTTAGGTAGTGTCGCTACTTTTTTTTTTTGTGTGTGTTTGTCCGACACTGGGCATAGGCTTCACAGCCTGCTATCAAGGCCCAGCAGTCCTCCTACATACCAACACCTCTACATGTCACCACTTCGGCGCTAACACCCACCGTCCATATTGAATACATGCTAGGGCTGTCTCATACAGGACTGGTGTATTGGTATTAGTGGGGGTATTTTTACGACATGTCGGCGGGTCTTCTGGTAGATCAGTAAAGCCTGATTTTTAATGAAATTCGAATCCTTAAACTGTTCCCTGCCCCAGTGAGGATTCGAACCTGGGTCCGTCGGGACTGCATGCCACCTCTCTACCGATCGAGCCACTTGTGACCAAGTCATTAAAGATCGTCCTATAATTAGCACATTTAGTACAGAGAATACTTTTCTAAAACGAGGGGTCATACAGAGCCCTTGATAATGTCAGTATTATACCTTTTTTTCACCACAATTCGACATCTCTTCAACTGAATCCGACATACCGCAATCGTTATCATTAACTGAGCATTTGTATCGGATCGTGACTACCAATTTTGACAGCCCATCTCCATTCTGACATTGTTCACCACGCTTAGACATGAGGCATAACGTCGATAAAGAGCGTTCGATTTCTGTAAACTGCAGCGTTTTTAATTAATAGCATCCATGGGAGGAATAACTCAGGTCATTTCAGCTTCTGCCCCTCTGCCCTGCTTAAACTGATAATTGACATACAATTATGATAAGCCCATCTCAGTTCTGGCAAAGCTAACCACACTTCGACACAAGGCATTTCATCGACTATGGGCATTAACTGTCTCTTTACTGCAACATATCGACACGAGTGATTTGGACATGGACACGATACAACGGGGATAGTCAACGGGCATTCAGTACAGCCACGTTGCATTATATTTACACTAACCCTATTAAATTACGTTGACTGAAAAAAATACTTATACACGACTGGTTATAATTCATTGTCTCAAGCATGCACTGGAGGCAAGCGCTGCTGTTTCATATGCTGTTGGTCGTGTGTGGAGGTATCCTGTTTCCTATGGCTAGGGCTGCTGCAACTGACTATATTAAATGCACTTCTGTCGAAATAAAAGTCCACACAGTTTCGCATGATTATACAGTGTGTACGAAACAGTAGCGTTGGGCTCCAGCGTATGTTTCAAGCAATGGGTCATAAGCAGTCATCAACAAAATTTGATGACTGTAGTCGAAATAATATGCAAAGTGTCTGTATTTAATGGCCGGTCACTAAATCCAATGTACCGTGTCTAAGTCCAAAGTATATTCACTGCGCAGATGGCTGTGCACTGTCAATGTGAAAAAATTAGAGACAGAAAGCTAGCACAGCAGGTGTTAGCTTTTATTTTTTTAATGTGAAAGCACAATTCCCACTAACTAAATCCATTTCCCTTTGTCTATTTTTATTGTGAAATGACTAAATTGATTGTGACTTTCAGTAATTTGAAAGCCCGTTGTTGAAAGTCACTGCCCTTGTCGAGGCCCATTGCAACTAATCGAAAATGAACGTGTGGAAGCCTTATCTAGTGAGATAGTCTAAATGTACAGACTTTGTCTAAATGGCAATGCAGATTACGAGAGAAATGCACTACTGTTGAAATAAAATAAAGCTTGACAGTCCCTGTGACACAATATTATATGTATATTATAATTATTATGTTTATATTATAATTATTATGTGTATATTACAATTATTTTTATGTTAATAATACGCCAGGTACATCATTACCCCAATACAGCCTGTATGTCTGATACAGTGACGTATAACATTAAAAAAAAAAAAATAGATTCGTGCTGCCATATGATACATTCGCTGCCCAGATGACGGTACTGAGCAGCGGAGGCCGAGATCATTACATTGCAATGCTGATAAGAAAAATCAGAGTACGTACTCTACACAAGTGAAACAGGTGGGATCCTGATTTTGTACATACAAACACAACTTTCCCGCTAACGAAATCAATTTTCCCATTGTCTTAATTTTTTCCTATACGACTAAATTCATTGTCCCATGAAGTGGATTAAAAGCCCATTGTCGAAAGTCATTGCCTCTGTCGATGCCCATCGCACCCATACGATAACGAATGTATGTATTCCTAAATTGGTATTAAATGTCTAAATTTTTGAGGCTGTTTGAAATACTAATGCAGCTGACGACGTGATGTGCAATAAGCCGATAGCTGTTGAACAATTGGCGAATTGAGGTGAAAAAAGGTGTATATGGGTGATAAGACTGGTAGCAGTGTTAAAACCTAATTACTTTCTTGTATTACAGAGATCAGTGTAGGGCTAGGGCAGGGTTAATACTGTTTCAGACGAATGTTCAAATAAATGAAATGAATATTGTCATCTTAGCTCCCTTTCAGAAACACCAACAAGAAAACACAAAAGTAAGAGCAATAACAGAGCGTCGTTAAAGTCGGCCACACACAACCATGCATGCCTTCCAACAGATCAAACGATCCACACAAAACTGCGCTTCTGAGAATTTCGCAGGCTCGAATGACTACTTGATTGAGGTTGTGATCCACCTTATAATTACTGGTTATAATGCTTACTCATACGTCATCATATTATCGCTGGCTTCAAATATTTAATAACTCTCCCGTCGACTGATTTTATTCATATTACACATCACCACTTAGGTACGGTGAGAGTTTTTGTAATTTAGTCTTGCTACCAAGAAACAATATTAGAGGTTAAAATATCTCTCTGGTAGTGATGGGGTTAATGAATACTCTGTCTTACGTCTCCAGTTTGTAATATCTCTCCTGTTTTGAAGAAAAAAATCAAGAGCAGGTTAAAATGGAAATATGACATTCATAGGTTGTTGGGGTTTACAATCTCTTGTATTTACTCAGACGCCCAATACTGATATAAAAAAAATAGAGACAAAGTTAATGTCAAGGTATAGTATACAAAATAAATCACTAAGGGAGCGGCGTTACGAATTCTATTGGTGAAATACAAAACTGAATATATTCTGCAAAGGAAATTTTACATTTTTACTGAAGACGTCACTACAATGAACCTGTTTGGAACAATGACTTTTTTTTTTTTTTTTTTAATTCTGCCATCAACTGATTTAGTTCAGCTTAATGTTGACCTCAAGCTGTGGAAACGTTAAAAACTTTTTCCGTTAACTACTTAAACACCAGGACATCTTTGCGTAATGTTCTTGCTCCCGACATGCGATGTTATTGTTTATTCCGGAGAGATGCGCTACAGTCTCCATTAATCATATACTGTATCAAGACTTCATTCATTTCATCCTTGCCACTGAGGAACAATTTGTTTGGAATACGAACGACCTCTTTCATGAGGGTAAAAAAAACAACAAAAAAAAACAAAGATACACCACTAATTCCTTACCAGAACATTTTTTTTTTTAATCTGTAGAGAGGTAGGAACAGGGACAGCGTTTGCTGCCTGATGGGTGCCACGTGCCTTTTAGGTTCAGTCTTGATTTTCACATTCACCCAGGCTTACCTGAGCCAGTTCAGATTCGTTTAGGCCGTTTCAGGTACAGTTAGCCCATTCAGGCCGAAGTTGGATCATACCTTTCTAATCACTCAAACTGATTAAGGTTAGGTTAGATATATTCATGGTGTTCAAGTCAAATTCATCCATGATCACACCCAAGGATACCAGCTTAAGATCCTTTCAGGCAGTTTAAGTTCTCATGTCACTGTAAGTTCATGAAGTGGAAATGGATCCGTATAAATAGGACATACTTATAAAGGCCTGTGACAAGAAAATCCTCCCTATCAGCGCAGTGATATGCTACCCTATGTGACCGTTCATACTTTTCAGGTTCTATCAGGTCTGTACAACCGGTGAAAGTGAAAATGAATAACCTCAGATTATGGTTGTTAAGGCTGATGCCAATACTGGACTACATCCATACAGTACGCTTATAAATATGTTAACGAATTCTTTTCAGAGCTAAACTGGGTGTGTAAGAAAAGTTTGAATGGGATGGACTTCGATCATGGTAGACGTGTGCTATGATAAGGAAAGTTTCCTATGTGAGTTTGAGTGCTGTTGGCTGGTTAGTTATAAAGGCGGTTATTATTTTGATAATTACCACATCAGAACAGAAATAGGGGGCATTCCCTGAAACGGTGATCAAGTCAATGAAGACCGTTTCAGGTACTGAAAATACAATAAAGTGCCCAATTACACCTTCTGAGCAACAGTTGAGATAAAGATATTGATTCATGTCTTTAAGGGCTGGATAGGGTGAGAGGAGACAACAGAATGGACTGAATGATTTGGCGGTGAATGGGTGGCTACGACAGTGTTGGGATACCCTGTGGATATGAGCGTTTTATATACAGTATAATCACCTAGTACTTAAGGCAGTATTTATTACAGTCATCACGGTATAACTAAAAGGTGAGGTGGGTGATGAAGTGTTAACGTGATGGACTTGGACAGTGGTGGGTAGTGGTACGAGTGAAGTGTTGACGGGAGGGGCTGGAAACTGGGTCGGGCATGGTTGTGGTAATACACCATACTGTATGTAGACGGACAGCACTGGTTGACTGGTGCGGGTGAGGCAATGGTTCATACTTTCCCTAAGTAGACTCTCACGAAATATTTCTCCATAACTTGAACACGATGGGTGTTAGAATGAGTGGATCAGAGCTTTTCATATTGAAGTGGGTGCAGGGCCTGATTGCTAATGGAGTAATCGTGTGCCATTTCACTGTGTAGTACTGAACAATAACAACTGGAACAAAATGTTATAATAAAATGGAACCGAGAGAACTGTCTTCGGAGTTTTCATTCATTTTACCAAATGACGTTGCGCTTATAAAGTTTGATTTCCTTTTTTTTCTTTTTTTTTTTGGCGAGTATAAAGGAATCACAAACAGTTCTTATATACAGTGTCTCACGATTCTTGTTCAAACAATAAATCACACGGTAGGTTTTGCCTTAAAGAATGGACACATTTTCTCCTTAGATTCCTCTTTCTTACTTTGTCCTCTTATCTCAGAAATATTATTCAACTTACACTGAAAGTATCGTACTATAATGATACATCGTCATCACTAAACCCTTCTCTGCGAGACGTCTCTTCCAAGCTGAATAAAGCCGTTTAGTTGAAGGAAAAAAACTGTACGTTCGTGGGTGGGTATGAAAAGAGCAATTACTATAAAATAACGTAAAGATAACATTGCTGTATAAAACATTAATGCATTGTTTGGCACACCTTATCTCATCATACCAATAAACAATACAATTTTGCTCAGCAGAGTTATGAGAAACACAACTGCACTGCAAACCATCAGGCAGGTCTATTGTGGTTGCTGGACAGGCTTTTGCTGGAAGACGCTCGGAAATTAATATTTAGTAACTTAAGATACAAGTCAATGTTCTCTTATTTACTCGTATTGTTTATGTTTTGAACTTCGAGTTAACTCTTCGGAAACACCTCCAACATAATTTTGCTCAACAGAGGTGCGAGAAACACAATGGACCGCAGATTGTTAAACAGCCCAGTGGTGGTTGCTGAGCGAGCCAAGATGGTGTGGCTGTGGCTGGGAGGCGCCTCAGCCAGGTCCATCTCCCAGCAGACCGGCGCCAGTCTCTCCACCGTGTACCGCTGGATCAGGCGATGGCAGCAGGACGGATCCGTGGAAACCAAACCTTCCCAGCGTAGGCATCGCAAGAACCCCCGGGGTATTGAAAGGTGTCGTCTATCACTTGTAATAGACTCTGAAGCACAACCAGTTAAAGGAGAAAAACTTTTAGATGCAATTACTTCTGCTGCCGAGCCATCTCTATACAAGGAAACAGAAACAGTGTCGACAACGTTAAAATGTGGCAACATACAGATACACTCGTTTTGTGATTCCCATTCCATCCAGCTTTACCAGTACTCCAATATAGTTCCTCACTACTTTCCACAAATGGTATTTCCAGATGGGTCTTCCTAAATTTTCTTGTATAATTTGTAAAATATATGCGACAATCATTAGCATATGAGATATAATGAAGTCACGGAAAACTTTTCCTTCAAATAGACATTGGACTGAGATCCCCAAATGCTTAAAGTTCATATTACCGTATTAGCAATCAGATTGCAAAGTTATGAAAAAGTTTCAGTGTTTTGACGCTTATACTATCTGAAGCATGCACGAACTTGGGCAACTCTGGGGAAGGGGGTGGCTCAATCGGTAGAGAGGTGGGCTGCAGTCCTAACGGACCCAGGTTCAAGTCCTCGCAGGGGCAGGGAACAGTTTAAGAATTTGAATGTCATTAAATCATGTTTTACTGGTCTACCAGAAGACCTGCCGACATTTCGTAAAAATACCCCCGCTAATACCAATAACCTAGTCCTGTATGAGACAGCCCTAGCATGTATTCAATATGGACGGTGGGTGCTAGCGCCGAAGTGGTGACATGTAGAGGTGTAAGTTATGTAGGAGGACTGCTGGGCCTTGATAGCAGGCTGTGAAGCCTATGCCCAGAGTCGGACACATTAAAAAAAAAATAAATAACTAATTACCTAGAAGAAAAGTGCAGAATGATATACCAGAATATAAGGTTTACATATCTCAATACACTTGCATTTGTCCATATTATCGATATCCTATGATTAAAACAAGTAAAAGAAAAGGACATTTTCATTTTTTATCCTGCTGAAATGCATTTGGTAATTCTAGGAATCATGCCATTCTCTTTTTCCAACCGCTGGATCCGGCTTGTGAAGTACTGCAGGTAATGTTGACAGTACTTGTATGACCTCTCAGTATCTTCGCTGACTATGCTAACATGTGTCCCATATACGACCGTAAATAATGGAAAGCTTACACATATGAAAACTCAGAGATAATATAGCTTAATTAACTATATGGCTTTTATGTCTGGGGGACTTTGAGGATAACAGAGTAGTGGTGAAACAACCGTTGGTATACGAGGGGATTGCCAGATCCGAATAAAATTATTTTGGTTTTGCTGGCATAAAATAACAGATTATTCGATATCACCCAAATTAATCTTAGTGATTTTTTTAACGATAATTCCTGCTGAAGTTTTACCTATTCTTAATAATATGGGTTTATGTTAGATTGGGAAAATATACAGTCCCTATCTCTGAGCTTCGGGGTTAGAAGGCAGAACTGATCGCTTTACCTATTGATTTAATATTTCCATTGTTTTCTATGCTGTCCTCTATTAATGATTTTTACTCTATGGTCAGAAGATTTATTTGTAATACATACTGTACTGTACAGCTAAAATAAAGTGTCTTACCGAGTATTTAGTTAAGTTCTTTCCTGATAGCATTTGCCACTCTTGGAGTTAAAATGGCCGTAAATTATTAATAATGAAATATCTGATTACTAACGACTCATATATCCCGAGGTACAAAGATAACTGACCACTTCAGCAATTTACAAAAAAATCAGGATTCATTGAAAGATTAACTATTCATTGCGATGAGATACCACTTTTCAGTTACTTCTTTCAAATCACTGATGCAACAAAGTGTAGTGCTTTAAATTGCTGCCACGATACAAGACAATATGCGAGCTTTTAAGGTCCCCCATATTTTTTTGTCTTTTCAAAGCAACCTTGCTAATGTTATACATTTAAAGGGGCAGGGAGATCTGCAACACTTCCTTGTCTGCAAGAAAACGTTACATGTACCCTTCAGGTCATTTTTTTTTTTTCTTATGGCATCAATACCAGGGAAACCTAATCAGATCTTGCTAAGCTTGCCAGTAACTCGCAATCGGGTTGGAAATGCTGAAATCACGCTTTAATAAATCGAAATTCCAGACATATGAAAGAAGCACTGTGGCAACTAAAGTTTAATAAAAATTATTAGACTTATTTTGAGGTCAGAATCCTTATATAACTGCTTTAGAAGACTGAATCAAGAACTAACTGCTACCATCCTCGAGAAGGTAATACCTGTTATGTCTCGGAAACTCATTGGGCTATCGCATACATATAGATTAGCTACTGTTGGTAGTTCAAAGGATTTTTTTTTTTTTAACGGTCTCGCTGTCTACAGCAAAATACTGTACTGAGGATCTTCATCAGCGACTTCACTCCAATAAAGTATGCTTAATTTTAGTCTTGCTGCCTGGAGATATTTTCTATCAGTAAGGCTGAATATAAAATTATTTAGGTCTACCCGGAACTGAACAGAATCTGTATAGAAGAAATATAGAATACGTATCACGATCATGAAAACAGCCTGTGGAGAGACAGGACAAATGAGGAAGTTAAGGAATATTGTAGTGTTTGATTAGGATGTGCTGGAATGTGTAAGAAGTACCCCGAGATGATATGCGAGTCTGACTAGGACTGTGTGTATGAGTGAGGTGGTAGATGAAAGGAGCGGGAAACAGAGAATGAACTGGATGGATGATGGTTGAAAAGTTGTATGACTAAGGATGCTATGGGCTGGAGTGAAGGCAGCTTGATGGTGAAGGACATGAAGACATGGACACGATTAGTTTGTTGCTGTCCCATCTGAGGTTAAGGCGTCTGGCTATAAACACAGCAGTGTTCCCTGGCTGAAGGGGTTAGGCTTGCCCATAAGCCTTGCCTCATGAAGGTTATTAGAATAAAGGAACTATAATGATTTGGGAAAAAGAAAACTGAGTGTTTATTATAAATTTCACTGTAAACGAATATCACTTACATTGGTACTCTCTATAATCGCGTCACAGACATGGCAGGGTGATGTTCAAGTTGTAAACGTCTTTAGTATAATGTCTTATACCTGCTTCCTTCAGACTATTCAGTTAATTTTGCATGGTATACTGAATGGCTTGCAGTTTATCACCAATTACCTATCCAGAAAAGGAGAACCTATGTAAGACTGAAAATCTTGTGAGATTGACAGAAATAAAGAAAACATGGCGTATCTTTCCTATTTTTTTTTTTAATTGTAAGGAAGAGGGACTCAAAGGCCAGGAGCCAGCAACATTGTTCCATCCAAGAAAAAATATCAGCAAAAAAAGAGAGACCCAAATTCAAGATATGTTCATTTCGAGATGCCTGGACACACTGCATTTCAAAGACTGGAGGTCATAAGCAGCAGGAAATACAAACAGAGGAAGACAATCCAGAACTGACCAATTGCATACATGAAGGACTAGGAGTAACGGTTAAAACTTGCACGAGAGAGTTGGACAGAAAGTGGATGACATTTCCTGCTAGACGTGTGTTATGTGCCCGCCATAGTGAGGGAGGGATGCAAGAAGACAGTTCGTAGGAAAACTGACCATTGGAGTAGCGATAGAAAGGAGATAAAAATGCAACAGTGTAGCAAAGAGACAGAGGTTGAAAAGAGCCAGTAACAAGAGGGGAGGTGTATGGGGGGTGCATCCCCATACGTCAGAGTTGTACTCTACACAGGTGCCAATAACACCCATGTACAAAAGTCAACAACTATGCAGGGGCAAAGGCACAATTTGAGCAGCACATCTAATCTCTTGTGGGGGCACGGTGGCTCAGAGGTAGAGCATCAAGCTCGGGACCGGGGGTCGCGAGTTCGAGCCGCGCCCAGGACCGTCGGGCCGGGAGGGGTAGCGCTCTCCTGTTACCTAGCGGGGCTATATGATCTCATTGTAAGGTCTAGCTCGGGGATTCTTTAATCCTTTAATCTAATCTCTTGGAAGCAGATTTCGTAATAGAGCTAATGATTTAATTCCAACATAAATCCCGAGAGAATGAAACCTCAAGTATGTTCGGCAGATTGATTGTATTAAAATCTGGCGGCGCAACTGCCAGGGTCATATGCCGCCGGACAACAAGCTAAAAGATGCAGCAAATAAAAAGTGAATACTCAAAATAAAGTTAATAACTTACCAGGAATAAAACATTAAAAGTATAAAAGGACAGATTATAAAATAACGATTACTCATAAAAGTCGAAGGAGGCCTGCCTCCTGAAGAAAACTAAAAACATCAGTAAAATTGCTAGAGGCTCTACCAAGCATCGAAGAGAGACAGTATGCACCATCTGTCCCTCTATGCCTATGGAAGAATCGCTGACGTAGGTCCCCCAAACTTGGACATTCGACCAGCAAGTGACGGACAGTAAGGGGAACAAGGCAATCATCACAGTACGGTTGTCTCACCACTCATGAGGAATCCATTTGTAAGCCGAGAGTGCCCAATGAAAAGCTAGCAAGAGCCACCTCCAAACGCCGTGGCGGGGAGGGAAGAACCCTTGGCACAACCACTCTCTGAAAGATTTCCTTTAGTTTATTATGAGCAACACCATCCCAGCACGTATGAATTCTGGACCGCAAGTAAGAGGTTATATCAGAGGCAGGAAGTGGGTAGTCGGATGGGGGCTGTTAAGAAGCCGCAGCTTTAGCTAATGTATCTGCCCTCTCATTGCCCACCACACCAACATGTGCAGGAACCCAGCAGAAATCCACTCTCTTCCCCCGACGACAAAGCAGGAACAGCCACTCCAAAATAGCTAAAACTAGAGGATGGGAAGAGTTAAAAGAGCCCAGGGCCATAAGTGCCCCTTGAGAGTCGCTAAAAATAGTAAAATGATTGTCTTGGACAAACACCAACTTCATGGATAAAACAATAGCTGACAACCCTGCAGTAAAAACCGAGGCAGCCAATGGAAGACTACCTCCACGGCGAAAATTGGGAAATACCATTCCAAAATCAACACCAGAGGCAGATTTAGAGCCATCAGTATACACAGGCACAGAAACATCATGACTAGAAGAATGTTCTAAAAATAACTGTAAAAGAGACTGAGGAATGACAGAATCCTTTGAGCCCTCCAAAGATCTGCAGAAAGTTACCTTGGGCAAGATCCATGGCGCAACCTTCCGGATCCGAACCGGACTGATAGGTACTGCTGACAAACCAAACTCCTCCATGTTATCCTAATCCCTAAAGCCTAACGGACGAGGCATGCGATGGTGCCTACGATAATACAAAAAACAAGACTGTAGCATCACACACTCACAGACAAGTGAGTATGGAAGGTGATGAATCCGGAGCCAGCACCGCGTTGCAACAGACTGACGCAGCAGACCTAAGGGAGGCACACCAGCCTCCACCAACAAACTGGGAATTGGAGATGACCGAAAAGCACCAGTTGCAAGGCGAACACCAGCATGATACACAGCATCTAGAGTTTTTAGTCTGGACTCTGTGGTAGTGGAGTAGACCTCACAGCCATATGACAGCTTGGATGTTACAAAAGCATGAATCAGATGCAAGAGTGTCCTCCGATCAGCACCGCAAGAGGTATGGGACAGAACCCTCAACAGATTGAGAGCCTTCATACATGATACTTTAAGACTTGCCAAGTGTGAAACCCAAGTCAAACGGCGGTCAAACGTCAGGCCCAAGAATTTCGTTTCTGCCACACAACGGAGTCTCCTGTCACAAAGCTGGAGATCAGGGTCAGGGTGTACCCCTCTCATCCTGCAAAAGTGCATAGCCACAGTTTTGGACGGGGAAAATCGAAAACCCTTGGAAGCTACCCAGGCAGAAATCTTGTCCAAGGCAAGCTGCATACGCCGCTCAGTAGCAGACATGAGGGAGCCAGAAAACCATGAAGCTAAGTCATCCACGTAAAGAGATGAAGATACCCCAGCAGGCACAGTGTCAAGGATACCATTGATGGCCACTGCACACAGGGAGACACTTAAGACATTCCCCTGAAGGACACCCTCCTCCTGGCACAGCGGTGCAGAGAGGGTAGAACCCACACGGACCTGAAACACTTGATCGGTCAAGAAGTCTTCAAGCAACAAAGGCAGCCGACCACGTAAACAAAGGCATGAAGTTGTTGGAGGATGCCATGGCGCCAGGCAGTGTCATAAGCCTTCTCAAGGTCAAAGAACACAGCCACAAGATGTTGCTTGGAGGCAAAAGCTTCACAGATCGATGCCTCGAGCCTGATAAGGTTGTCCGAAGTACATCGGAATTTACAGAAGCCACTCTGTGAAGGAGAGAGGAAGCAACCCTTCTCTAGAAACCACACAAACCTGATAATGACCATTTTTTCAAATAGCTTGCACACGCATGATGTTAAAGAAATTGGGCAATAGTATGAAACCTGGAATTGGTCCTTACCAGGCTTGGGAATGGGGAGGACAACACCCAACTTCCAAATCTTGGGAATAAAGCCCTCACCCCAAACCCTGTTAAAAAGATCCAATAAAAACTGAAGTGAATCAGTCGGTAGATGACAAAGCGTAACATGGAATTTCGTCAGGCCCGGGAACGGTGTCACCACACTCTGAAAGGGCAGCACATAGCTCACAGAGACTAAAATCTAAGTTATACGGTTCTCCGCCACGAGAGTGAAAGTCAAGATCCAGCCTCTCTGATTCCTACGAAAGCTAGCACACGGTTTAGAATTATCTTTTTTTTGAAACAGCATAAAACTGATCTGCAAAAGCAAAGGCTACTGCATCTGGTGCAGACACAAGATCGCCCTGAAGTCGCAACACAGGTGGGGAGGGGGGCGAGAACCTACCAGAAATCTTGCGCACCTTTTTCCACACCATTGGCATTGGAGTAGTGGACGTAACTGTAGAAACATACGTCCTCCATGAGTTGCGGGGAGCATCCTTCATGACCCGTCTACAGTGAGCACGTGCTTTGCGAAACTAGATTGTTAGAAAAACAACATCACGATTGGCAAAATAACGACGGGCAGCCGCTTTGTAAGCTCCTTTCGCTGTAGAGCAGTTATCATTCCACCATGGCACAGGTCTCCGGGAAAAAACACCAGAAGTCCGTGGGATGGAATGAATCCCTGCTGAGAGAAGAGTCTTAGCAAAATAACGTTCAGCATCATTAATAGTTGAAAAATCAGTAACCTTGTAGGCAAATACACACAGTTCCTCAAAGAGAGACCAGTCAGCCCTATCCAGACACCAGCGTGGCATACTGGCTGCAGGAACAGAGCGAGTAGTCTGGACCAACACAGGATAATGGTCACTACCATGCAGATCATCCAAAACCTCCCAAGAGAAATCAAGGGCACAATCGGAGGAGGAAGTGGTTAGGTCAATGACAGAATATGTTCCAGTCTGAACGTGAAGATGGGTCGGTCTCCCATCATTTAGGACCACCAAATCTAAATCCCCAACCAAAGAGGCAAGAAGATCGCCCCGGGGATTTTAAAGTGAGTCACCCCACAAAGGATGGCGGTCATTAAGGTCACCAAGGAGTAGAAAAGGGGGTGAAAGTTGAATAATAAGGCTCTTCAGATTTCCACTCATAACATGAGCGGACAGTGGAAGGTACAGACAACAGATGGTGTAGCACCTCCCAACGTGCATCTGTACCGCTAAAACATGAAGATGAGACTGGACTGGAACGGAATTAAGGGGGATATCAGATCGGCATAAAATGGCACATCCACCGCTGTGACCGCCAGGAGGAGGTACATGGAAGACCTCATACCCCCTAATAGAAGGAAACGGTCTATCCCCCACCATAGTCTCCTGGAGACAGACACAGAGTGGGCTCAGAGCAGAAAGTAATAACTGTAATTCTTCCCAATTTGCCATGGTACCTCTACAGTTCTACTGAAGACAGAATGTTACTGGTTGAGCCATACTGATTAGTATGAAATATTATGAATACACAAGGGCTATAAAGCAATCTCATTGGAAGGGTGTGAAAGCCCTTCTTCCTAGGCGTGAAGCTCTGCTTCATCAACCGAGAGGACAATGAAGATTTAGATTTTCCGTGGGTGGAAAGACTCTTACCCCGAGACACGTCCCGCCCATCGCCAGAATGAGCCCGAGGCACAGAGACCTTCCTGGAAGACCCATTCGCCCCATCCGCACAACCACGTGGGGGTCCAGCTGGCACCCTGGGGCCAACTGAACCCTCCTCAACTGAGACATCCAAAGGTTGGCTGCTGGGTGACGGATCAGAGGGAGCAAGCGACTCAGCTCTTTGATAATCTAAAGACCCAGACCCCGCCACACCTGAGCAAGAGGAAGGGACCGGAATCTTAGAAAGACCATCACAAATACCCACTGACTTAGATGCTGCCACTGGTTGGGTTGTCGAGTGAAGAGCCCCCTCATTATTCTCAGGTGGCACAGAAGTTTGAACTTTTGAAGGAGGGGAGTCATGCAAAGAGTCCTCACTCCTCGCCCGTTTGAGGTTGGCAGACGCAACCTCCATCTCTGCACCAGAACTTGATGCGCTAGAAACTGCAGAAGCACATTGTAAAGAAGACTGAACATCAGTAGCAAAGTGAGCAGATGATACAGGATCAGCAGTTAGTATGGGAGTAGCAACTGATACAGGAGTGTCAGCCGGTACAGGAGTAGCAGCCAGACGAGATACAGACTTCAAAGGTGCCGGAGTCCTTGGGAGATGACGAGGAGGAGGAGGAGGAGGACATCCAGTATCTGACAAGTGAAGAGGAGAAGGGTCAGTGAAAGGAGCAGGAGCCCCATGACGGTGCATAGCAGGCTTTGACTTAGAGAGAATAGAAGCAAAGGACACACCTGGGTGGACATACATCGACATGACACTGTCCTGAGCTTTAGTAAAACTCAGCCCCTCCGTGGCTCTGAGAGACAAAATTTCATGTTCCATTTTGTATCGATCACAGGATTTAGAGGAAGCAGCATGCTCACCACCACAATTGATACATGATACAGGATAAGGGCATTTCACACCCTCATGAACATCAAACCCACACAACACACAGACTGCTGGAAGTCCCAGGGCAAGGCGCCTGCAAGTTCGACCAGTATGACCCAAGCGCTGACAGTGGAAACATCTATGAGGCATAGGGATACAGGGCCTAACTCTGTACTGGTACCATGCAGCGTCAAGAACAGCAGGGAGGCTCAATGAATCAAAAGTAACAATTAAGGATGGAGTAGGCACAAGGTCACCATTTATCTTCTTCTTAATTCGCTCAACCTTGATTACCTTCTGTGCAGACAATTCTTCAGCAAGGCGTGCCTCGTCGTATATTAGCAATTCCTTGGCATACA
>JAGKTI010019741.1:0-16783 GCA_018397915.1 Birgus latro | reverse complement strand
TTCGCCAATTCTCTAGAGTCGAGAATTTATAGACTTTCTCAACGGCATGCAGCAGAGACTAGATGCTCTATTAGGCTGTAATATTGTACCGCTGGCCTCTAAGAAAGTTAGTTTCTCCTCTTAACAATCAACAATGATAATAAAGATAACAGGATCTTGGCTGGGCCAAACTCCTAGCTAGCACAACGGATTTAAGGATTAATGGCAAAAGCTGGCCTAAGTACCAGTCGTGATTTAATACAAAGAGTTGTGCTAACGTGGAGTAGCAAATCTATATTAAATAAGTGGGAAAATTAAACACGACTGTTACATTTAACAAAGCTCAAGAAAACGAACTGTAAATTTATTAAATACAAGCAAATAAATTTACGTTACATTACTCCAATTCAAATCAAAGGAAGGGAATACACTCACTCACTCAGACAAACAGCTAAATATCTCAAAAAGCTTAAGCCTACGAAAAACAAGAAAATACTAATCGGTATGGATGAAACAGAGCTGCTGCGACGATCACCAAAGTGGGTGGGTGCTACAAAGAACGCCAACACAAGCTGAGATCTGAAATCAGAAATCACTCGAGCCTTTGCGAGGCGTAGCGTGCGGACCGTGTCTACAGACAAACTGAGCTCTCATTTGAATCGGCGGCGCGAGGAGCGTGGAAAGATAGCGCCACNATTCAAAAATTATCGCTCGATGTCACGATTCACCTAACATAACGTTACAATGAGAAAATTCGTGACATACACCACACAATTATTCTGATGACTCAGGCAGATACCAATGATGTAACACATCACGCCTCACAAAAGTCTGCTCTGAGGCTGAATCAATCACCAGGGAACACTTGTTGCCGAATGTTCTTCTGTCTGCTCGTGTATGGTCAACCGCAGTTCCTTCCATTTTCTCATTAGGTGGGCTACTTGGGAAAAGCTGGCTGGTGGTTACCCCTTAACACCAGCCTCCACTAGTTTTCCACTTCATTCTGGTCTTCTGCAGCCTTCTTCTTGTTCTCTTTTTTTCTTCTTTGGACGCTGAGAACTGAAGTGTCCCACCTCACTACATATCCAACATGCTATTGTTACAATTGTTGATTTCCTTGCACTGCCCTGTTCTTGCTCCTTCTTTCATTTGTAACAATCGTCCTTCTTGTGTCTTGGCTCCCTGCTGAACCAGCAACCTTCCCCAGTTTTCTCCTGTTCCCTCCTCCACTTGTAGCAGTCCTTTTGCCTATGTCCTGGCTTTTTACAGTACCAGCAACTTCCTTAAAATTTTTCTGCTTCACGTACCTGCCCCTTTCTTGCCTTGAATCCTGCACTACGACCTGCCTGAAAAGTTGACCTACTGGACCCGACATAGGACACAAATTCTGGAGTCCTGGCTTGTGCTTCTTGCATGTTTCTTGGTTCTGCCTGCTTCATTTGCATTTTCAGCTCTGCACTATAAAGAGCATCAATGAACTGGTCCCTCAAAAGAATAGCCAACAAATTAGGTGCTGCTCCAGGGTACACCTTGTATGCCATACTCTCCAGGTCATGAGGAAGCTGCTGTAGGGATTCAACCACAGTTCTGGAATCTTGCTCTGTAAACACCAGTCTGGTACATGGTCCCGCACCTGTGTTCCAATACTTCTAGTAAGGACCGATAATTGTTCCTCTCCTCCACTAACATCTAGCCCAGAATTCCCATTGTGGAACCCTTGAGGCTAGTAGCCAGCTGCACCGCCCTCTGCCTATCATCCCAACCTTCTGATAAACACACGGTAATCTTCCCAGGATACTCTACCATCAAATTCCTCAAGTTTCTTTTTAATTGTACCCTCATTATTACCATGCACTTCACTGGTTTGGGGCCTAATACTTAGTGCACCATAATTAAGCCCAGGACTTAAGACTTCAGTATTCTGATTATTCAACCCTCTAATGCTACCTTTAGATGCTTGGGATCCATCAAGATCCACCATATGCTGTCAATTTTTATCATATTTTACCTGTACACTAACCTTAGGCTCAGTAGTGCAATATTTCCCTACAGCCACAATTTTTTCATTAATTATCTTCACCTTGTTGATTACTTGCTTCTTCTGATAATCTACATGCTGTCTGCTCTCCATCACTATACCCTCAATAATCTTTAGCTGATTGTCTACAAGCTGTCTGCACTGTCACCATTCCCTCAATAATGCAGCTGGTTGTCTGCATGCTGTCTGCACGCCATCACACTATTGTTTACCTCTTCTGCTGCTATAGCTCAGCGTATACTGTACATCCTCCTTCAACTGTTGCTGTTCTTCCTTCATTTCTCCCATGAAAGCATCTAGCTGTCCTTGCATCCTCAGTTATAATTCCCTCTGTTGCAGCTGTAATGCCTTTTGAAGCTGTTTATATCATTCTTTCTATTCTTCATTCTGTGCCTGTAATTGCTCTTTGAGTTATTTCTATCCATTCTGAATTTTTAATGGTTCACTGAGTTCTTTCTGCCTTTCATTCTGTGCTTGTAGTAGCTTTATAATTGCAGCCAGTGATGCCTCCTCCAGTCGAGCTTGATTTCTTGTATGTACACCATCTTCCTGCATGTCAAAGGTTTGACTCACTGCAGCCCTTATCTAATGATCCACACACCTGACACCACTGTTACATCCCCGTCCCACACTGCCACAACCTGTTACGTCAGTAGTTTAGTATTGTAAGGATGTTCCCTTGTTAGCTGTTGTTCTTATGGTCAGCCTTTGGTTGGACATCACCGAGATCGGCTCAGGCATTGTAAATAAACACTGGCTTCTTAAGTTCACCGTCTTTATTTTCCACATAATTACACTTAATGCTTGCCAGTTTCACTTCACTGTTTTCACAAGTACTGGAGCCATACAATTTTCACTAGCCGCACTGACACTGAACTGACACTGAACTATACTCAGACTGAAATAAAACTCCTCCAGTCCCTTCCCCATCCTTATATAAGTTCCATATGTCCTAGAATGATCTAGTAGGCTGTCGGGAAAGCAACAGTTGCAAACTCAGAGACATCCAAAATATCCAGAGTTTTCTGCAGTACATAACACTCTAAATGCTTTAGCATACAAACTAAGATAAAATTACATGATTTAACACCGAATCACACACAAAAAACATTACAGAGAAAAAAGAACATAAAATTTAATGCTTTACAAAATAACTCCGCTCACAAATAGCAAGCTAACTGGCAACTCTGACATGTAACGGAAAAAACTGAGAATCATCAGGAGTACTACAGCACTACTTAACTGGCAAATCCTGCTTTTCAACAGTATGGTGCCAAGTATGTTATCTTAATGAACACATGTTAGTAGGTGTTTGAATATGTTGCAGTCCAAATAAGGCCACTGAAGGACCGAATCATCTCCCGTACAGAAAGGAGTGATTGCCAGTAGTAACCCTTCCCAATTCTGGCAAAGTATGAATGAAGAATAGGTGATGAATGTGATAACTGGCATATTACAATGTTTTTTACTATGAAAGTTAAAGTCTGTATTTGTCATCACTAGAACCGACATGGTTCGAACATAATTAACCCGCCCACGGGTCACAACTTTTTTTCACGCTGAGACCCACCGACGTGCATCATACGTCAGTCAATTGCAAGGCCCGTCGTTTGCACATTTTTCAAGATTCGTGGGTGATTTTTGGTAGGCATATGTGGGAGACCTTCCTCTACCCACAGCCAGGCAGCAACACTGCCTGACCCTGTGCAACCCCCTCCCCCTCCCAGGGAATGCGCGATTTTCTTGCAACTCACTTGTTAGCAGTGACCTGTCCAGTAATGACACGTAGCACCACAGTCTCTTTGACGACGAAATTCAAGGTGAAAGTGATTCCTGACGTGAAAGACAAAGATTATGTGGCACCAGAGTTAGTAACGAACAGAAGTAATGTGGAGGTAACATCGCCAAGGTAGGTGCAATATGTTGATGTGTTTGGTGAGAGAGCAACGCTTATATCACCTATATTATTGTGTGAAAAGCAATATACTCTTGTACTACGTATTAATTTGTACCAAATAAATAAGTATCTACGAGGCTGTATGGTTTTGGTTAAGTTTCCCTTGCACGGCATCATAGAGACTGGTAGCCAGGTGAGGGATCTCTCACCTGTTTACAATATTGTTCACTTCAGGTGAGTGCTTTCTCGATGAATTTTCGATGTTTCTCACCAAAAGCGGACATTTGAGCCAAAAAGAGACAAGTTGAAAATCGGTCGGGTTCTGGGGGTGGGTTGGGTAAAAAAGCGGTCAGGACGGGGCAGGTTAAGTAGAGCTTTTCCGTTTCTGTTTTCTCCATGGTGGACAATAGAAAGTGGAAAATCGGCGTAAGTAGGACTATTTTAAATGGTTCGGTCAACTAGCACGAAAGAAGACTACTTTTACTCACTGACATGCAGTTACAGTCTGCATTTGGCCAGTTTCCCATTAAGGAATATCTCTGGAAGAATTAATATATGCCAGTGAATTATATATAAACAAAGAACCTCGGAAATTTGCTGAGAGTCAGAGCTCCTTGGAGAATATCAACTTGTGTCATAACCTAGTATCCTCAGTTCATAAACAAGAGTAATAAAATGCAGAGGTCCATAAACAAATTCACTGAGCTCAAAACTTCATAATCAGCATTTTCAGTTAATCAGGATGTTGCATTTTTTTTTTTTTAATGAAAGATGTTACAGACATAGCAATAAGTATGTGCTTTTGCAATGCAAGAGCTTATACCTCGTATATTTGTTTTCGTCCTCTTTATTGCCTAATGTAAGAGAAAAGGGTAAAATCTGTCAAACCTCCTTGACTTGCCCTGTCCCGACCAATTTTTTGCCCAACACACCCTCAGAACCTGTCCGATTTTCAACTTTTTTTTTTTTTTTTTGCTCAAACCTCTGCTTTTGGTGAGAAACATCGAAAATTCATAGAGAAATCGCTCTCCTGAGCTTATAAATCTTGCTATAGGTGATGAGTCAGCCTTACCTTTTATTCTCTCTCAGGGTATTTGGCTTCAAAGAAAACGAACTATGGGACGGTAAACTAATTCAAGCCACTTTAAATTACATATTTATTTATTTATTTGGTACAAATTTGTGTAGTACAAGACTATATTGGTTTCACACAATTATTTGTTCAGTCACCAAACACATCCACATATGGCACCTTACTTTACGACGTTACCACCTCATCACATCTGTTTGTTTCTTGCTCTAGCTTCTTTATTTCTTTGTCCTTCACCTCAGGAATCACTTTCACCATGAATTTCATCATTAGAGAGACTGAGGAGCAACATGTCTTTACTGGCCAGGTTACTGCTAACAGGTGAATTGCCGAGTGTGGGGGGAAGGGGGGAGGAGGGGTCAGGTGGGGCCAGGCAGTATCCCCGCTTGACAGCAAGTAGAGAAAGGTTTCCCACATAAGCCTACCGAAAATCACCTGCGAATCTTGAAAAATGTGCAAACGACGGGCCTTGCAATTGACTGATGTACGATGCACATCAGTGGGTCTGAGCGTGAAAAAAAAAAAAGTGATGACGTGCATCATACGTCGGTGGGACTGGGCAGGTTAAAACTGTTAATAAGTTTGCATCATTGGGAATAAAGCAGCTAATTATAATTATTATAAGCGAAGAGAAGACAAGGAGTAAAGGCAGAATGGTCTTGCTGCTACTGCAGGAATTAGCCTACTCGTATTGCTAAGAACAATTTCATTACTGTGACATCCTTATTGTTGCTATATCATCACCATAGCATTTGAAAATAAAGCAGTGTATCGCAGTCACAACAATTTTCCTGAAGTAGTCTTCAGAACTAGAGCATTTGTATTTGAAATCTTGGGAAGCAAAAACATGAGGAACACTGAGTTATACTACGTTCCGCGCGCGGCATAATACATTACACATTTATTCAAATCCGGAAACGGATCTAAGTGTTAACTTCTAATATATTACTGCCTCGTGTTATTCATTTTTACATAATTTTTGGTGCGATATAGTATTTACTTTATTTGAAATATCGTGATGAAGGCACAGAATTTTTATATTATACTCACTAAGTTTTCATTGAATGTATGGCAGTGCAGAGTGATCGAACCAATCTGATACTCTGCCATTGCTTCTTGGGGCGACTGTACCAGACCTTTCAACACTCTCTGTATTTTTTTTTTTTTGGTAAATACTAGATATATTTTGAAACTGAGAGTGTAAAAGTGTAGACATGCACCCTGCTTTCAAAGGAGATGTATGGTATTCCAACGGTTATTGAAATTTATATTTCACTATATTACCCTAGTACAGATCACAATATAAAGAGGCCAGACCAACTCTATTTTCGCTAGACAATCATGAAATATATTCTACTGAAGATACTTTTTTTCTATATCTGTCAATGTGAACGAAATCTTCGGCTCAGCATAAACTGACGGCACTGAGAATTGGCACCTATCACTGGCTGGCCGGGGCCATGAGATGTGACGTAATGGGTCCTGCACATCGTATTGGTTGGTCAGGATAATTGGGCGGAGCTTTGCACAGTAATGTCACAAGTAGTGGCATAACCCACTAGCTAAGACCTAAGTGGGAGGAGACAGTGCTGGAAACACTACCTCGAGTATAAGCTGGCTAACCGAACCCCACGTGAAATACCTCCCTGTCTTTGATGAAAGCCAAACGGACCAAGTGTTGGAGACGACGTCACACGTTTAGGTGCCTCCCATTGGCTAAGGCCATTCATTAAGAAGACTGTGCAGGAAACGTGTCAACCCAAAGTGCAATAACTTCCTACTGTTGTTGAAACCAGCTGAAGTCAGTTAGTTTGTTTCCAGTCGTCAGATAATGGAGGTTGTTAATATTTGTATCACTACAGGCATCGGTGTATAAATATGTTCTTGAAAATATTGTTTACTTCCATAAAGGTGCTGGAGAAAGACACCTTCACGTGGAGACACTGATATTTCTAGGAAGTTACTCTGACTGGCTGCATACACACACACAGAACAGACAACACAACACAAGAACACACAACACACATACACAGAACAACACGCAACACACACAGCCCCCTCTCACGGTCACATCACACAACACTGACGGGCCCGCTAAATGCATAAGGCCCGTGCATCCGCTATGCGGATGCGAATCTACAACGAACGAACGAACTGGCTGCATAAGCATCCCTCAACCCCTTCCCTCTGCCCAAGTGAAGGAGAATGGACTGATGGAGAGGGACAACTTCATCATTGTTTAGTGAGCTATTCAACTTTTTTTTTTTTTTCACCATCGACCCTTGGCGCGAAGGCCCAAGTCATTAAGCTATTTTTAGTTGTTTTTAATGTTTTATTTATTTTTTTTTTTCATTTTTAGTGCAATTAATTAATGAGAAGCAAAAAAACAAAATGTAATTTAGGAACCTAACAGTGATAAACCTATGTTACAAATCGCTACCCTACACTAAAGCCTAAAGACACCAGTAGCTAAACCTAACAAAATACTCACATCATGCCTACACTAATGGGCAAAGTACCTCGACAAACAAAGCACCTTCGACTGCAAATGGGTAATGCCACTTGTGTGTTTGTTAAATTAATTATCTCTTTGTTTCCTTCGACTGCCGACCAGGGAATTATGAAAGAGGTGGGTGATCTACGTCAGGTGGGTCAGTTTGGCGTCATCGCACCAGAAGCCTACGTGACCATCCTTGACTTTCTGGTCAGGAGCGGCAGCCACATCATCATTATCTCAGACGCGAGGGTGAAGATGCTCACGACACAAGATTTTTCGGAAACGAGTATGATTCATTCCATGCAATACAGACTGTGATAATGTTGTGTAAATAATGTTTTCAATTAGGCTTATCAACAAAAAGACTGGGAATATTTTAAAGAAGCCGTGCACAGGTAATTCAGTGTCAGTGGATTTGGATTCTACTTTGCAATGTTCATAGTGAGTGAGAGTCAAAGGAGTAAGAAAGTGAATGACTTGTAACCTGGATAGAGAGAGAGAGAGAGAGAGAGAGAGAGAGAGAGAGAGAGAGAGAGAGAGTGAGCGTTCAGTGTCTATCGTCTAATCCTCATTATTGTCTCATCACTAGCGTAAGGGCCCTGGGCTAGACTGCTTACTTCCGACCTTTAAGGCGGACCAGACCGTTCACTTTCTTTATACTGACATTAACTGAATTATTTCAGCAATAATGTAAACTCAGCAACTCTCGGATAGATCTTCCCAAAGTTTGACAAATACATAGCGGAAAAATCGAACCATCTGAAACACGTAGTAGTGCAGATAGGGCTTTCTGTTCATTTCGCCTGTTGTAAATTTTCATAGGACGGAACTGGCGTGTATAGTTGTTTCTTTGGCTAAAAACCCTTGTGGGCCACATCCCATTAGAGCTTATTAAATCGGTAGATCAGCAGGCCTCCATTTGGTTATATGGTCACCATCCAGTGCAGTGAATGGTTTCCTGGGATATAACTTACTGACGAGCCATTTGGTAGTACTACATCAAGTGAGTGGTAGTACTACATCAAGTAGTACTACATCAAGTGAGTGGATGGTGGGTGCCCTCATCTACTATCAGTGTCATTGTCAGTACGTCTAAAAGGTATAATACAACTGAAACCAGTGATGCTACCAGCCTACGCACATCGCTCGCTGGGTTGATAAAATATTTGAGTCGCAAGTGATGGGAAGATCAGACTGGACGCTATTTACATTTTGGCAGTGGAAGGAGTCATAAAGTAAAATTCGTACTCAAAGCACTAACTATTACTTATATACCTTAAAATCCCTGAAGACACCAAAATCATACCTCCTATATTGGGGTCAAACTATGGATGTCTTAAGAAGGTTTCAAATTAACGTAATACTGATTTAAGTTTTGTGCTTAACGGGTAGATGGGACTTGTACCTGGCTCGTGAAAAGATTGTGCGTATGATGTTCGCGATGGCAGGTTCCAAAGACAACCCTCTTGCCCTCGACCTTAGTTATGTGTAAGACAATGGACAAAATTTTTTTTTAGTCCCAAAAGGTTCAGTTGAGCAGATGGAAAGATTCTCGAGATTCTCGGTGCAGCGATAACAGTCAGTCTACTAATGAATTTTTTGTTAGTGTAAGGCACGGTAGTTTAAAAATTCTTTCAACTCTTGAATGATTTCTACCTGATTGCCAGTTTATGTTACTGTTGAAAACGAGTTAATGGTACTGTTATATAAATACAGTGTTCCTTTTGTGACAAATCAGTGACAGTGGAAAACAACTAAAATTTCTATAGCACGGTAAAAATGAAATGAAAAGTGGGATGCAAACTTTTATCCACTAGATGCCATTTCTGTAAAAAAAAAAAAAAAAAAAAAAAAAAACTAGATGAATGCGAATAACTTATTCCAAAAACAACTTGTAATGCAATACTTATTCTCGTGTGGATGATAAAGGAAAATACTAACAGGAAGCATTATATTATTATTCTTTTAATATTCGTATTACATATTTTCTGGAACAGAATCATGAGGCTGACGGAGGGAGGTTTCTACGACCACTGGCTCCACCTCTACACGCCAGACTTTACCTCCTGTCTCAATCCTCCAAGAAAAGTAATCATCAGATCTACACTCAGTGGCAGTAATATATGGGTAAATATGCCTTCACAGTTTTAATCACATACGTTAGGTATATAATAAGGAGTTTATGAACAAAATTAATAAAGATTATTATACTCACCTCGACAGTTATCCTTAAGATTTTTTCTTTTATCGAATTTCAGTTGTTTTAACTATTTCCTTTAAGCGAACTGGAACGAACAAGAAGAAAAAGAGTCATTATCACCTCCTGTCAGTGCTCATGATAATCAAATGAATTGCTTCGTCCAATAATACACCCAGTCACAGAAATTCAGGCCCTTTTCTGTCAACTTAACTCCAGATCGACCCATTTTGCTTTATCAAAATCAGCTCCAGCCCACTTAGGAGACAAATCATATATGATAGATTCGTACAGATCAGTTTTCCAACGAAGAGATTCCTTTATAATAGAATATCTGAGCACGTTATGAAAAATATTATGCATAATTAACGCTTATTCTTGTTGTGATGGCAATTAATGGCCATCAATGATAGACGCTGAACACACACACACACACACACACACACACACACACACGCTTCAGATGGAAATATTTAGTCAGAAAATAAGTTCCGTACAGATATTCCAGAAAACTGGAATTACGGTAAATAACACCTTAATCCTATAACAGTACACCCGGGTCCTAGAGACCTGGCCACTTTTGCCACTTTTGGCTTACCAGCTTCTATATGCCAGGGACCCCTGTCCGTCTAAATAGGTTTGGGTGCCGATGCTAAGGGTGGGTGTGTGATTTTCCAGGTCTCCCTCTGTTTTGGTGTATAACACACACTGGGTCTATGAGGCCTTGGTATACTGGATTAGGGGGGCTGAAAAAGAATTGCGGTCTCGTGCATATTTCTGTCCCATTTCCATTGCCCTCTCCACTCCATGAAGACCCTCCATACCACTAGCTTTGATAGCAGTGTGAGCATCATTGTGTTCTTTCTTTTCCTATGGGGTCCATGTAAACATAACCTGTACTTTTTTGTAAAGATTTTTTCAAAAATTTCCCTAAAATACATAAAAGAAGTTCATCTTTATTTTATATTCATTATTGCCTAGTAAACGGAACCAAAAAGGTTGTATAATGGTCAAGGATTCAATAAATAAAACAAGTATTTTTTTAATATTTTTTATTTTGTGGGTCTGTGGGACCCTGGTGTACTAATGGTAAATAACCTTATTCTAGGGTTAAGGTCATACTTAAACATTTATTTAGACTGCAAATAAAAATACTGTGGATCTGGATAGGTTGGCCATATTTGTATCGTTTTTAATATGCATAGGTTTGTGTCAGTGCTCCATCAGCAAAAAGAATAAGTGCTTCCTTGATCTGTATCGACGATTGTCATAATTTTCCTCACTTTAACTCGGCCCATATTTTTGTTTTTTTGCAGTTTGTTTTATATGACTCAGTGATGGAATAGGACAATGCCTTGGTCCTACATCCTTTTCCACAGCACTTTTTCGTGACTAGCACGATATTCTAGCATTAATCTTTTGCTACACTTCAGCAGTCAAGATGGAGACATGACACTATCAGGACAAGTTGGAGTCAAAAATGAATAGTTATGGTGTTACTTGAGGTGATGAAAGTAGAGAATTTCCAGTACGAAGACCACTACGCTGACAGTCCAGCCCCCTACTAACACCACCACCATTCCCTTTGAACAGAGAACGTTAGATATGAATATTCTTTGAAACACACACACACACACACACACACACACACACACACACACACACACACTCCGAAAGAGCAAATCCTACGACTGTCAAATTAAAAGTTGGATGCCAAACCCTGATCATTCACACTAAGTAACGGGAAGGTGATGAATGCTTTTTACTTTACCCATATGTTGGAAATGCCGAGAGATGACATGGCGGCGACTTTGTTGGGGAGTGTTAAGCATTTAGTGAAATTTGGAGTCTGAAACCTGATCCACTGAAGATACAATCCTGCCTCATTCAATCTTAGAACCCTGTGGAGCAAAATTAATCAGTCAGTGGAACAGTGAATTTTAAGATCTGTGAGTGGCATTTCTGTTGTGATTTGGTTATCAGTTTATCGCCGCTTGCCATACTAAGCTGTCAACAAGCATTTAGCGACTGGTATGTAATATAATATCAAACTCAGATAATAAAATTTGTAAGTCATTTGACTACTCATGAACTTTTAGACCTCCTTTAAATATGCTAGGAATGAAAATGTAGTTGGTAGTGGTAAAGAAATGGTTAGTATATCGGATGATAAAAATTTCACTGAAGATGTACATTACCTTTTCCTGAACAGATGTGAATCATAATCAAGCCTGCTAAAATTATACACAAACAATATATATTTACAAACATGGTTTACTCAAAGCTGTTAGAACCATCGACAAAAGGGCCATACTAATTACGGTTTACCCCAGTTGCTTCACTTTTTTGGCTCTGATTGGTCAACATTAGAGTATGACTGTCGTCTTTCTTGACTGCTGGTGTGGCAGTAAAGGTGATTATTTTTCTTTATGACTGTTGGTGTGTGATGGCAAATTGAAGACTAACGATGTCCAGCAATAACATGTGTGAATAATCCCTTCAGTCCAGAGACATTTTTTTTTTTACGTGTCCGACTCTGGGCAAAGGCTTCCGGGCATATTCCCAAGTCTCAGTAGTCCTCCTTGGGGCCCAGTAGTCCTCCAACATCTCAACATGTCACCACTTCGGCGCTAACACCCACCATCCATATTAAATACATGCTAGGGCTGTTTCATACATGACTGGTGCCCGTGATTGTATATTCTGTTCTTTTTATCACCAGACTTTCTATTCACCTTAGGACAGACTCCTCGAAATGAAAGGGTTAGTGAATGCCATAGGTAACTATTCCAGTTTAAAGCATCTCCGAAGCTCACGAATATCGTATGATAAAAGAAGGAAGATTACATTTAACATACGCCCTCAGAGTCAAGGTGTTAATTGTTGGTAATCTGTAGATGATCCAATCCTGACGAATGGAAATGTTGGGTGGGAGAGAGAGACACACAAAAATCAAGCTCTAACCTGTGTTTGTTGCTAATTTCTTGACCTCTGTTCCTTATCACTGTTGTAGGTGTGGTTGTGGCGGAAAGCGACTCACCTTCGGCTCATGGCAGGCACCAGAGGACTGCCCTTCTGACCACCAATCCCGGCCATCCAGAAAAGGAATTTATCTCGAGCCACGTAGAAATCACAGACACCTGATATGAAATATCCTAATGATGATATGCAAAGTCTGGCACATTCTAGTGGCTAATATTAGGTTGTATGGTTCTTACCCGGCGAAATCTTTTACATATCAAAGTCTGATCGTCAACTCCAGCTTTTCTCTATATGGGTCTCGAAGAATATGTGTGGATAACGTGGAATGGTCGACACAGATTATTGTCATCAGTGTCGATTTATGTGTATTCACAAGCTTAATTTTCAAAATTCATGGAGAAAAACAGGACAGGGAACAGAAATTCTGATGTTGTCTATATAACGAAGGACATTAAAGTGTTAGACGCCTGGATATACCCCTAACATCTTTACCTCCCCATCCAATACCCTCCGCCACCCTCCCCTCCTCACACAAATATCAGACAAATAAGTTAGAGGGTTGTGTGGCAGCTGCTTCATTTTCAGAAGTCTCGCATTCAGTGGTTCGAACTCGTAGTTAAGTATGTAATGCAAAAATGTCGCAGATGTACAATATATATACACTTATATAGATACCATCAGCTACAGACATAATGTTAACACAAAGCGCAAGCATCTTTTGACAAAAATCAAATGGAAGGTAAACGAAATGTTACGTATGTTTTAGAAGGATTAGAAGTTGAGTGTATTAAAGATAAATATCAATACTAACAGAGAAAATGAAATCTAAAGAATAAACAGGCGAGTCACCTGTTGCTGAAAAGTCGTAGGCAATGGCCATCCTTAAAGTAGATTCTGGTCTGATGAGAATGTATTCACCCTGCCGCACATCCACCTCCAGTCCTTTCTTGAGCTCTGATCTGTGGATGGGCTTGACTTTGCCTCTTCGGTGCAGCTCAAGCATCACCTGTCTCTCCGCGATGCCACTCTCGACGTACTTGTTAATGGAATAAGGATTAATAACGTTGGGTATTCTGGTTAATGGAACACAGACTAATGACGCTCAGTATACTTTTTGACAAAACGCAAGCCATTAACATTATCGCAGGTGCCTTGATGATTTTTTATCACGAACGAATTATTGTTTTCTTCTTCATTTTTTTTATAGTTATATTGATATTTTTGTGTCACTCAGATTTGGTCAATATTTTTGTCCTTTTCTACTTTATATCACGTAACCCTGTGGCAGAATACTATGGTTCTACATCTTTTCCATTGCATTTCTTCGTGACTAGCATTCAGATGTAGCGTTAATTGGTTGGGACATCTCAGCAGTGAAATTGGGGAGATAGCAATTTTGGACGAAACAAGAGCACGAGAAAAAGGAAGAACAAGAAAGCGCTCAGAAAGCGCATACCTTCGCCTACGCCATTGCCATTTAAAAGGATCCGGATCTGTGGATATAGGCTCCGGATCCAAATCCAGATCCTTCCCCAAATTTAATTATTTCTCTTTTGGTCCATGGCCCACCCTTCCCCAAAATATCATCAAATTCCGTTCATAACTTTTGGGGTTATCTCGGATCCGGATCTGTGGATATAGGATCCGGAACCAGATCCACATCAGCCACCAGATTTAAACAATTCTTTCTTGGCCCATGGCACCTTTTCACAATATTTCAGTTAAATTAATTGAGAACTTTTGGAGATATTGCTCAGGATACTCCGTGTCCGGAACCGGATCAGGCCCAAAATTTAACCTTTTATTCGTTAGCTCATGGCCCACCTTTTCACAAAGTTTCATCAAAATCTGTTCATAACTTTTTGAGTAATCCTGCTAACAAGGAGACAGACAGAAGGACAGACAGACAAAATAATGAAGGAATGTGGGTGGAAAGACATGTGAGAGGAGGGAGAGAGAGAGAGAGAGAGAGAGAGAGAGAGAGAGAGAGAGAGAGAGAGAGAGAGAGAGAGAGAGGCTATTGACGGACATGTTGACATGGTGGAAACTTACATGTAGCCACCCCTTACGAGATTAAGGCGTCTGGGTACAGTTAAATAGACAGATAGAAAGGCACAGACAGACACACCTAGATAGACAGATAGCTTGTAGATATATAGATAAGTAGATTCAGTAGTATACATCGATTAACAGTTTTTGATGGAGAATCTAACACTTACTTCCATAGCCTGGTGAATAGCAGTCCCTCTTGGAAGCATAACAGAGACTGGATTGTTGATAACGTCGTGAAGCGACTGGATGGGCATAGGGATGTATCTAACGGCCAGCATGGACATGAGGTTGCCGGCGTAGCTCTTTGTCAGCACCAGCATCACCAGCATCCACATCCCAAGCACCACACGCTCCCACCACCGCCAGCTTGATGTGTCCGTCACGTCTTTGTTGGAGGGAGACTTATATGTGCTTGGTAAATGCTGGCGATACTTAATGAAAACGTTCTCCATTATTGCCACTAAGGATGATACTATGCAACTTTTGGAGACTTCGTAGTACGTCTTCCTTATAAAGTTATTACGCACATCTTAGTATCCACTTTCATAATAGTGAGGCATATTATATCGATATTAAAACAATGCAAATAGCACACGAGAGTACGCTAGGGAGTCATATGCAAATTAAATTGGCAAGGAAGAGGTGTTGCAGAGCCATCAATGCAGCCTTGAATACGTCCATAAATAAGATGTGTTTTTCCAAAGGTATCATAGTAAACATGTCTTACTTTGGAAGAAGAACACTCGAACAATGTTGGCTGTTTTAAAGGTTAGTCTGGTCTGCCGGTTTACTTTGGCTGAGAGGCACGAAGGCAGCAGCACTATGGCAGCCAACACCCCCAGCAGCGACGTCAGGATGGCCAGCCACACAAAGGGTTGCAGTGGCAGAATAAAACCCCAGGAGTCCACTTCAGGGGTTCCTTTGCGTACGGCCATAGCGTGTTGTTCGATGTACGTGGGAAACGTTATGTCAATCACTGCAGTCCGGGCAGCGTTTATCATAAAGGGTCCTTGAGAAAATTCTACTTCCTGTGGATATGAAACTTTATCAGCAGACACTAATTCAATGAAAAAATTCGGGTATATAATAGACAAGTGTTTAAAATATGGACTGTTCCTCTCGCTGTCGAAAGTTCAATAATATAAATGCCAAAGAAAATGTAGATACTGTTAAACTCTGTGTCCCTAAAATAGTACATTTGTCTGTTAAAGCTGACTTGCGGGCATCATATTATCCTCCTCTTGTTTAATATTACCTCCTCTGAAGCCAGATATGAATTAATGATAAAAATGGCACATAATATCACCCTTTTACTATCCAACTTGGAACAAGAATTTACCCGTACTCTTAACCCTTCATGATATGCTTCTGGTTAGCTTTGAATCTGTCTTCCTCGATCTGCATTTCCTGTCTGTGGCATCCACTTTTTAACGCAATGCATCGAGGCATATTGGGAAAAACGCATCTTTTATTTGATTTTTTTTCTTTTTGTTCACCTTATTTTTTTTCTTTTATTATTATTATTTTTTTTTTGGGGGGGGGAGCTTCCTACAGTCAAATGGTTCTAGGTCACTCTGTCAATAATACTTCTTGGGAAAGTCAAGAAGGTTCTATCTGAGTCTCTCGCAGTTCCCTAAGTCATCAAGAACAGAGGAGATCTAAGCTTGTTCACCCTCTGGACCGTGAATGGGGAGGATCGCTGAAAGTGGAGGAGAGCACTGATCTGTGTATAATGCAGATGTCGGGGACAAGGGAAACGGAAGTAAAAGATTCCATGTAGAGGCAAGAAAAAACTACTCCTTCCCTCATCTGTAAACATTATGCAGAGAGTATCCATCTTTCCATTTATGCTCACTGATGCACACATACGCACAAACACGTGGACACACACGAACATACACATTGATAAATATTTATCTATTATTATACTTACTTTTCTCAGTATCATACCAACCAAACCATTCCAGGAACCACTGGGTTGCAGTGCACCAAACATACCATCAACGGATTCGACGTACTTTATTCTGGTAAGAATATATAATACATACATA
>JAGKTI010019740.1:0-16783 GCA_018397915.1 Birgus latro | reverse complement strand
GCAAATCAGATGGTGTTAGACTGAGGACAGTGCAGAGACTGGTGAAGCGGTTCAAGGACAGTGGGGAGGCCATTCCTCCCACTCCACTTCCCAAGCCTGGGAGACCTCGTAAGACAACCTTCAGGACCCGTCAGCTGATCTCAAGGCAAGTTAGCAAGGATCCAAGACTAACAGCACAGGATTTAAAAGAGAAGAACCCACAGTTGCTGGAAGATGTGTCTGTCAGAAGTGTGCAGCAGCTGTTGCATGATGATCTGGGCTACAGGAGTTTTTGTGCTCGTAAAAAACCACTGCTAACTGCACTTCAGAAGAAAAAGAGAGTAAATTTTTTAAAGAAATATCTTGCCTGGAGTGAGGAGCAATGGAAAACTGTGCTTTGGAGTGATGAGTCAATATTTACTGTCACTGCTACCCCTTCATCACGAGTGTACCGCAAACCAGGCAGTGACCCCCTGGATCCTAAGTACACTTCCAAGTTTGTTAAATACCCAGCCTCACTCATGGCTTGGGGCTGCTTTACATATTATGGTGTTGGTGAGTTGGTAATTCTACCTGCAAATGAAAAAGTGAACCAGAACAATTATTTGGAGCTCTTATGTGATGTTTTAAGTGACTCTTTTGATAAAACCAAGGCAAGAGTATTTATGCAAGATTCTGCCCCTGCACATGTTGCAAAGTCAGTGAAACAGTGGCTAACAGACTGTGAGGTTCCCTTTATTTGAGATTGGCCCGGAAACAGCCCAGATATCAATCCCATTGAGAATTTATGGGCGCACCTGAAGCGGCAGCTGCGTAGTATGGACACATCATCTTTGCCTAAACTTGAGGCTGCAGCTATGGAGCAGTTTTAGTCCGTCTGTTCTGCAAAGCTACGCCATCAGTCTCCGCAGACGCCTTAAGAAGATAATAAAGGTGAAGGGGAATGCCAGTAAATACTAAATTCAATGGTGAGTGTTAATTTATTTGTTTCTCCTTGCTAACCACAAGAATGTTTTCTTTTTTTAAGATGGCGTCAACACTTTCCGTGCCTACTGTACAGTATTATTATACCATTTGATTAATGTAGTGAAGGTATAACACAGTACAATACTGCAATGGTGGTGAAAACCACTGATGTAATCTGGACTAATGTCTGATATATTAGAAAATGTTCGGATTAGCAGTGGTAAGTCTGGATGTCGCTTTTATCGGAATTCCGCATTTTTCGGACTGGCTTGGGCCCCAATTAGTCCGTTATAGTGAGGTCTTACTGTAATTGAGTAGGAGTCGGAGTCGTACTTGTAAAATTTCTGGAGTCGGAATCACGCTTGTAAAATTTCTAGTCGGAATCACACTTGTAAAATTTCTGGAGTCGGAGTCATACCTATAAAATTTCTGGAGTCGGAGTTGGGAAATATCATCACCAACTCCACAACTCTGCCTTGAGGTCACAGTCAATGACCTCATCCCAGGTCATTTTCAATCTGCTTCTCACAACCCTACCCCCAACATTAACGCTTCTCACTTTCTGCCTCATTTGTCATCCCCCATCCCCCCCACATGCCCAAACCATCTCAGTCTGCCTCATCTCATCACAGCACCAAATCACTCCAGTCCCATCCTTCCTCTCAACTCCATGTTGAAATCTGCAACATGTCCTTTGTCTGGTCCTTGGTCGTCATCTGTGGGTCAGTCTGGGTCTGAGGCATTTTGTGTGTCTTTTTAGTTAGTTTTTTCCAAGGAGGAGCACCAACCCTCTGCCAACAAACTTGTTGACACATTGGGAATTCATATGGGTTGATTATAAGGTTTGTATTAGCTAAATGATTTCCTGCAAGCCAGGAAATCATTGGCCAGTCACTCAGTGTAGTCATCCTGGAGTAGCATTACATTGAGTGAGTGAGTGATGGGCACCCCCACTGACCACACACTTGGAACTTGCTTGAGTTTTCAACCAATCAAAATCAATTAACTTGTGCCAAAATACAGCAGGGATCTTAAATAAGTGCAGTCATGGCTGTCATGTTGCATATATTACTGGAACCCTCTCCATACAATGAAGAACTTTTATGTAAACATAGATGCTAATTTACAGTTTTCCAAGTATAATGTGAAATATTAACGTTAGGAAGGGTTGGGGAGCCAAGCCCTCCTAGTTAGGCTGTCGTGAATGCATAGTGTAAGGCGTCATTGATTGCTCACGTTCCAATCACTGTCCTTTCTTACACAGGTTTAATATGGGTGCACACTGTTGTATTTTTATTTATATATTTACCAGTCCTTGAATTCTTCCAGTTGTCTGATAATCCCAGTTATCTGGATACCTGCTATCCAGGATTGTACTGTAATAATATTGTAATGCAGTACACTATATTACAGTAGTATTAATATACAGATGTTATGGTAGTGATATTGACCTGTTACTGCCTTTACAGAACAGTAATTATGAAGACAAAGCCAGTCAAGAAAGTGAGAGGAGGAGCCAGCCTTCTGGCACTGGACAAGTCCAAGGACTCTCATTTCAGAAAGAAAGAGTTGAAACGAAGGAAGGTATTGAAGGTGAGAATGTGTGAGTGATCAAATGTTTTCTGAAGCATGACCAATAAGGAGTGGGTTTGTAAAAAAATATTCTTTTAAAACTAGGCTTGATAAGTGGGGGCATGGTCAACTGAGCCAGTATAGATAGTACGATACCTTCTTTGAGCTGAGCAGGTTCATTTTATAGGAAACTTGACCTTGCCTGATCTATTTAAAGAAAAATAAATACAGTATTTCCTCATTTTTTGCGGGTTGGATGTTCCCCCCAAACCTCGTGAAACTTGAAACGTTGAAGTGTGAAGTTAAAAATCGAAAGGAAAAATAGAGGAGCGTTCTGGTGGGACATGTACCTACCCTATCAGAAAGTACTATAACACCAAATTACCCAAAAATAAATGAAGTGTGCTTACTAGTGTTAAAACAGCATAACACAATAAACATGTACCTGAAAAGACATTAAAACTGTTATAAAGAGTTGTAGCACCAAAAATCCTTACCAGAAATAAAGTGAAGACAGGCTTGAGTGGCAGATGAAGGTTCCAAGACAATCGTCGTCAAGTCAGTTCATTGTCAGACAATTGCCCGTCAAAACGTGGACGATTCCCTGTCAGGATAATTCACACCCTGGACGATTCCCCAACATTCTTTAAATATATTTATTATTAATTAAGCAATGCTTTAAAAACTATTTTTCAGGGGGATCCATCGAAGTCTATGTTCAGTAGCATAGGCTTTGGATATTATTTATTAGTTGCACCTTTAGTCAATAATTGACTTGTTTCTTCCTTGCTGTAGTCACCTTTGAATTATATTTTAGCGTCACTCATAGGTGTCTTCATTAATGACAGCGAATTGTCTTGTTATTGTTGTGATGGTGAATTGTTCCGAAACCAATGTGTTAATGGTGGATGGGCTAGTTACTAGGTGACAAATGAGTATCGGTGTGCTTCGTCTGCTGAGCATCGGCTGCCGGCTGGGAGCATCAAAGTGCTGGGAAACAAGCAAAGTGGGAAACAACTGGGAAACTTTTTTCTAGCGTGAAAGACAAGGCGTCGAAGTAAAATGCATCAAAATATGAGGAAATACTGTACTTATGTGTGTCTATGTTCCTTAACACATGGTTGCTTCATAGTTTTTTTTTTTTTTATAATAATATACAAAGGAGTAAATGCATTGAATTATGTGTCAGTGTATTAGCATCATTTGTTAAAACTACTTGCATACCAGGATGAGTTCCAGTTTGAGGGAGCCCCAAGCATGCCAACATGCCAGCAGTATATGATAACATTAATTAAGAAGAAACACTAGCTACCAGACAACTGCTGGAAAGTGTGCTCTTTCACATATGATGGTAATTACTCCAGTAAACAGCAGGGCACCAGTTTCATGACATCCAACTTGGTGAAACACATTTTTGTGGCAGCCATCAAATATTCCAGTGATTGAGCATTTGCAACAAAAAATGCATTTTTGTGCCTTCCGGCACCACAAGTTTTGAATTCTCGCCACGGCGACGCCAGCACCAACACTCAGTTTCGGCCCATTTTCCTGCACGTATTCAGTGTGTCTGCAAGTTGAGTGTCTTGCTCTCACGTCCTTGATTAGAATACCTGATGGAAAGCCAAACGACTACCATTGCAAGGGGATGAAAAAAAACGCTAGTATGATGATGAGTTAAAAACTAAAATTACTTCGGAAATGGAGAAAGGTGCTAGTAACGCTGAAATATACAAAATGCATATTGTGCTAGAGGCTGTGGGTAGTATAGGTATACCCTGGTTTAACGATGCAATTGATTGGGGGAAAATCCATCGTTAGGTGGGGTATCCTATATCAGGGTAGATTTAACATGTAAAGTAATGGGATGCGTTTTTCAGGCTTGGGTTCCCCCCAACCAAGTCCAAAACCCACCCAAATGAGCCCAAAAACAAGTTTAAAGCCAATCTAAATGGCCTAACATCTGTAAAGGAAGGTAACCTGAGCCTGACACATGTAAATAACTTACCCCAACAAATAAAATCTGAAAATTGTCAAATATAAGTCTGGAAATTTAACATTTTTCTCCTTTGGGGCTAAGATGCCAATGAATGTGTTTCGGTGGATGAGTATTGGGAGTGTGTCGTCCTGACTTGGCTACCTCCCTTTCCTTAGGGGAAGCAGCCTAGGTACAGTATATAGATAGATAGATAAGTCTGGAAAAAAATCAACCTTAGTAAACTGTGCCCCAAAAGGACAGTGTTCATCCCACCTATGGCTAAAACACATTAATCTAATTCTAAAAAAGTTTATAAATCAACCTAAAAACACAATTTTAGTCTAAAATATAAAAATCGCTAAAAAAAAAAATCAAAACCGTCATTAAACTGGGGTTTGGTCATAATTGGGTGGAATATGGTGGTATTTCTACCCCCATCATTAACCTTTAGCCGGCGGCAGCAGTTGTTGAGAAGCACCTAAAAACAAAAATAGTCTTTATATAGAGGCCCCCGACCACAGGACTGGAACACAAATATAGTTACACCGCATTATGTAAGGTTTTAACATAATCAATATATAGACTGTACCGCATGTACGGCTTTAACATAATCTATATACAGTAAAACCTCGATATAATGGACTTCAGTAGACCGGAATTCGCTTTTATTGGACTCGAGGAGCTACCGGACTAAACCCCTATATATCGGAAAAAGTCCAGTCCGATATAGCCAGATAGCAGTCCGGACTGCCTGACAACTTTAGCTATGTTCACCACAATAAGACAAGTAAAAGACATGTTTTTCAGTGCACAGTACAGTATTATTATACCATTTGATTAATGTAGTGAAAGTATAACACAGTACAATACTGCAATGGTGGTGAAAGCCACTGATGCAATCCGAACTAATGTCTGATATATCAGAAAAAGTCCGGATTAGCAGGGGTAAGTCCGGATGTCGCTTTTATCGGAAAATCGCATATTTCGGACTGGCCTGAGCCCCAATTAGTCCATTATAGTGAGGTCTTACTGTACTGTAAAGACTCAACTGCAATTTAAGGCTTTAACATAATTTATATATAGACTCTACCGCAATTCAGAACAGTTGTTGCATTTCATTAGGATAGCAAAGATGCTTATAAAACTAAGTACTTAATTTTGCTAGCAGCTATTCATACTTGTATATGTAAGGTAAATGGAGTCACTCATAGGCAAAGCTGTGTCCAGGACTTGTGACCTGGATGTGGTTTCCCTCCACCCTAACTCACTAAATTGTTGCTAACCTAACTCTATCTATCTATCTATTGCCAGACGCCTCAATCCCGAACGGGGTGGCCACAAACAAATCGCCTCCATGTCACTCTGTCCCCTGCCATTTCACTACCATGCTCCCAACTCACACCCCCCTCTCTCATATACCTCTCCACTCCATCCCTCCATCTCATCCTCGGCCTCCCCCTCCCTCTCGCCCCCTCCACCTCACTCACATACACTCTCCTCGTCAATCTTTCACTCTCCATCCTCTCCACATGCCCAAACCACCTTAACGTGTTTCTCCTAACGCTTCCCATCACGTCCTCAACCACACCACAACGCTCCTTCACTTCCTCATTTGTTAGTCTGTCTCTCCATGTGACTCCACATGCTCCTCTCAAATAACTCATTTCCACTGCTCTCACTCTTGACTTCTGTCCTTCCAACAGGGTCCAAGCTTCACTTCCATATGTCAGAGTTGGTATCACAATACTGTCATGTAACAACTTTTTCACTTCCATGCTCACCTCCCTGTTTCTTATCACTGCTTTCAACGAACCAGCAACCTTCCTTCCCTGCTGTACCCTTTCGAGCACTTCACCCTCCAGACTACCATCCTTACTCATCACACTGCCCAAGTACTTAAATTCACTCACATTCTCCATTTCCTTCCCATCCAATCTCACTGTACACTCACTGGCTTCACTTCTCTCGAAGACCATCACTTTACTCTTCCCCACATTCACCTTTAGATTCCGTTTCTTACACACTCTCCCAAACTCATCTACCAAACCTTGCAGCTCCCCTTCGTCTTCACTCAACAACACAGTATCATCTGCAAACAACAGTACAGGTAGTTTCCAAACACTGCCCTCTCTCACTAGGGCCGCTCCAACATCCACTGCCCGACCTTGTATCTCTTTTATAACCCCATCCATATACAGATTGAACAACCATGGAGACATGACACATCCTTGTTTCAATCCAACCTTCAAATGGAAAGATTCACTCAGTTTGCCATCCACACGCACTGCAGCCTTAGCACCCTCATACATACTCTTCACTGCCTTCAACAACTTCCCATCCACTCCATATATTCTTAATACCTTCCACAAACCTTGTCTATCCACCCTGTCATATGCTTTCTCCAGATCCATGAAGGCTGCATACAACTTCTTGCCCTTCTCTAGAAACTTTTCCACTACGGATCTAAGAATGAATATCTGGTCTACACAACCTCTTCCCTTCCTAAAACCTCCTTGTTCTTCTCCAACTAATTCCTCAGTAATTTCCCTAACTCTGTCAATAAGTATCCTACCATATATTTTTCCTATTACACTGAGAAGGCAAATGCCCCTATGATTACCACACACTGCTTTTTCCCCTTTTCCTTTGTACAGAGGAATAATTATACCTGACTTCCAATCCTCCGGGACTCTACCCTCCTCCCAAGCCAATCTGCACACCTTCCACATCCATTCTATTACTATCTCTCCCCCATGCTTCAGCATTTCACCACACACTCCATCAATTCCTGGGGCTTTCCCCATTTTAACTTTCTTCATTGCTTCCACCACTTCCATCCTGGTGATTTCTTCCTCTCTTCTCACAACCCTCCTTCTCCCTGCCATTCCCCAGCCACTTATACTTGCATTACTTTCATTCTCTATGTTCAACAGTTCATTAAAGTGTTCTATCTTGCACACCCCCACTGACTTCGTTGGCACCCTGTCTAGCTCTCTTTACCTCCTTCCAGAACATTTTCTTACATTCCCTCCACTTTGCACTCAAATTCCTTCCAAATTCCTCATCCACTCTCTTCTTACTCTCTCTTACTAATCTTTTCACCTCTCTCCTCCTCACTACATATAACTCTCTTGTCCGTCTCTCAGCTTCTTCGTTGCCCCTGTTTCTCATCCACTCATTATATGCTTTCTTCTTTTGTGCCACAGCCTCTCTCACCTCTTCGGTCCACCATGCTGTGGGAATGGAGGGAGGACCGGGAGAGCCTCATGCGCTATTTGCATTCAGATGCTGTCATTTCAAACCTAGGGAGGGGTATAATGTTCAGACTAGCGAATCAACAGGCATTCGGATTTTGGGAATATTTCCCCATTTCTTTTGTTTGGTCTAGCGAGTCGTCGTTTAGTGATGTGCTGGATCTTAGGGTTTGCCTGTGCTTTGATCTGCCAAGTTTAATGCATTTTTCTTAAAGTTGTATTGGTCCTGTGATCAAGAAAAAGTATAATTTCGTGTAATTTATATTTTTTATATTAATGAAAATTTTGATCGGTAGGAAAATGATTGCAATTTTATCGGCATATGGTCCACAGGCGGGATTGGATGATGCAGAGAAGGATAGATTTTGGGATGATTTAATATGTGTAGTAGGTGGTATGGGCGATGATGAGGTAGTGGTTCTGGGAGGGGATTTAAATGGTCATGTGGGTGAAGCAGCTCAGGGTTATGAAGGAGTCCATGGGGGATGTGCATATGGTGTGAGGAATGCGAAAGGGGATAGAATACTCGAGTTTGGGGAGGCTATAGACATGATTGTGTGCAACACACATTTTAGAAAAAGAATGAATCGTTTGATTACATACGAGTCTGGGGGAAATAGCAGTCAGATAGATTATTTTCTGGTCAGGAGGGTTGATAGGAGGTTACTGAGGGATGTTAAAGTTATAGGAAGTGAGGAATGTGTGCAGCAGCACAAACTATTGATTTGTGACATCGTGCTTAAAGGACAAATGATGAGAAGGAGGACATTTGTACCTAGGAGGAAAATATGGAAGCTGGGAAACCAATCAGTAAGGGATGCCTTTTATAGTGAGATGAGGAGAGTGGTGGTTGAACAGGGAGCTGTAGATAGAGGCATTAATGAACAGTATAGAGCCCTTAAGAACAACCTCTGGAGAGTTACCAATGCAATATGCGGTTGGACAAGTGGCCCACCAAGACATAAAGTAACTTGGTGGTGGGATGAGGGTGTAGAAGCCGCAGTTAAGGAGAAAAGAAGCCTTTTCCGGGAATGGAAGAAGGGTGGTAACAGGGAGGAGTACTAGGCTGCCAAGTGTAGGGCTAGAAGAGAGGTATACAGGGCAAAGTCTGAGTCACAGAGACTTTTAGTTGATAATCTTTATCATGGGGTTAGGAGAAATACGATTTTTAGTGTGGCAAATCAGGTGAAGAGGGATCATCAGGACATTGTAGGTGAGCAGTGTGTGAAGAATGATGAAGGAAGGGTAGTGGTGAACAGTGGGGATATTAAAGATGCATGGAGAGAGCATTATAGCTGGTTGTTGAATGAGGAGTTTGATTAGGATAGGGAAGGTTTGGAGCCAGCAGATCCAGTGTTTGGCCCTTGGCCTTTGATTGACACTGCTACTGTGAGTGAGGCAATAGGCAGGATGTGGGTGGGGAAAGCGGCAGGTGTGTCTGGGTTGACTGCCGAAATGTTGAAGGCCTCAGGAGATACTGGGGTGAGGTTAGTCACTGACCTGATAAATATGATTATATATGATTGTGTTGTCCCAGATGATTGGCTGAAGAGTGTAATTGTAAATGTGTACAAAGGGAAGGGTGATGCCCTGGAAAGGGGAAATTACAGAGGTATAAAGCTCTTAGATCAGATAATGAAAGTAATGGAAAGAGTTCTAGAAGGTGTGATTAGAGAAAGAGTGAATATTGATGAGATGCAGTTTGGGTTTATGCCAGGCAGGGGGACCACTGATGCCATATTCATTATTCGACAGCTTCAGGAAAAGTATATTGGAAAGAAAATGGAATTGTATTTTGTTTTTGTTGATTTGGAAAAGGCCTTTGACAGAGTCCCTAGAGAGTTGGTGAAGTGGGCAATGAGAAAGCTAGGGTTGGAAGAGTGGCTGGTTAGGGTGGTTATGGCCATGTACGTGGGTGCTCGCACCCAGGTAAGAGTGAATGGAGTTGAGTGATGAGTTTTCTGTGAATGTTGGTGTGCATCAGGGGTCAGTTTTGAGTCCCTTGTTGTTTATCATGGTACTTGAAGCCCTCTCACGTGACTTCAGAGATGGACTCCCATGGGAGATGTTGTATGCTGATGAATTGGTGTTGATTGCAGAGAATGAAAAGGAGGCGGAGGAAAGATTTAAGAAATGGAGAGATGGTATGGGGCACAAGGGCTTAAGGGTAAATGCATATAAAACAAAAGTGATGATATCTAGGGTTGGTGGTATAAAAAAAAAAAACTATTATGTATTGACTAGATTTCCTACGACTTATTTCTTAGCAAATACATTAGCAGCTGACATTTTCATCTCTTGGCTACCGAGAATCCGAGATATGTACGTTCTGTTCACTGTCGTCCTTCAAGGTGAAATCACATAGCGGTCGCACCCTCCATTTCTGCTGCTTTTGCGCCCATTATAAAAGGCCCTGTGACTCTACCACTACTAAACATCGTGTGGGAAGCAGTAAAGGACCGTAGATATGTATAAGTGCAATAAAGTACAAGAAATAATAAAGTGTGAGTGTGTATATGAGTAAGAAATGACAGAATACGAGCGGCGAATTAGCGCGAGTGGGAGGCTTGTACGCGCTTGTATTTTACATTGCTTTCACATTTTTTTTTTTTTTTTTTTGTATGGATTCCAAACTACTTGGAAATAATTGAATAGTGTTTCTAGTGATAATATCAGGCAGTGGTATTCATATTACAGGATGTCAGGAAGTGTAAAGTGGAGACTTAGTTACCCAACTTCAGAAGTCTGCACAAGTCCTACAGTATTTGAATGCAGTCACATTCTCCATGACCTCACCATCCAAGGTCATGGAGAATGTGACTGCATTCAAGTACTTGTGATGAGTATGGAAGTTTTGGGGATGAAGTGCTTGAAAGGGTACAGCAGAGAAGGAAGGTTGTTGGTTCATTGAAAGCGGTGATGAGAAATATGGAGGTGAGTATGGAAGTTAAGAAGTCACTGCATTATAGTACAGTATTGTGATTCCTACCCTGACATATGGAAGTGAGGCATAGACCTTACTAGAGGGGAACAAGTCAAGAGTGAGAGTGGTGGAAATGAGTTACCTGAGAGAAGCATGTGGAGTGACATGGAGGGACAGGTTGACGAATGAAGAAGTGAAAGAACGTTGTGGGGTGGATGTGGATCTGATTGAAAAAATTATTAGAAATACACTGAGGTGGTTTGGACATGTAGAGAGAATATACAAATGTACTGTACCATAACATTTTTCATTGTTAAAGTAGGTAAGTAATGCTTCTCAGAAAAGTTTGTATCCCAGAAAGTTGGTAAGTAAGGGAACAAGTAGGTGCAGGGCACTCACCGTCCACTCACTTGATATAGTGCAGCTTTCGGGTGACTGCCCTTTCCTCTTTTCCTTCCCTCTTTCTTTCCTTCCTCTTCTGTCTTTCTTTCTTTCATTCATTCTTCTTCCTTTTGTCTATGGGTGGCTTTACACTGAGTGAGAAGTCAAATGGTTTCCCGTACACCAGGAACCATTTACTACACTGAATGGTAACCATTTAACCAAATTGTGGTGCTTGGTGGTTTAGTGGGTAATTAAGGTGCTCTAATCGGATTGAGCCTGGGCAGGTTCATATCCAAGGGTTGGTTGGGGTTTATTGCTCACATAATGCCACTCAGGGATGAGTGAAGCTGGTCACATTCATCTTAAATGTCAGAACCAACTTGCCTGCCCCTCCAATGTTCCTCATGGGGCAATGCAGGATTAGATGAATGAATTATGTTACTTGATATATTGTTCATTAATTTTTATGCCCTTTTTTTTTTTTTTCCCACAGGATGAGAAGCAAAAACAAGAAAAGAGAGGTGTAATATATTTGGGGTGCATTCCCTATGGATTCTTTGAAAATGAAATGTATGAGTACTTCTCCCAGTTTGGTGATGTAAAGAATGTTCTGCATGTCCGTAGTAAGAAGGTGAGGTATTTTGTCTTTGCATTTAACTGTGGTAGGAAGTCAAGATGTATATTGTATTACAGTGTCAATTTAAATGTAGTACATAAAATGCTTTATGTTTGTCCATTTAAGAGTAGTAAGAAGTTATTTTATGTCCATTCTAGTGTAGTAAGACGATTAGATCATTTAGGTAAATCCATTTACGTGTAGTAAGAGGGTAAGATTTTTTAGTTCAGGCTTTTTAAGTATTGTCATATTATTTCATATGAGTAGAAGAAAATGTTTAATTTAGTGCCTGAGATTGAGTTTCTATATTTTGCAACTTGCTACAGTCACTACATGACTGTTCCCATTTCTAAATAGCATGCAACTTGGTCCGCCATTTCTTTCTGCATTCTTTAGCTCCACCAAGGAGGTTACGTTTTACCCTGCATTGCTTTATTTGTCTGTCTGTTAGCATGATTCCCCAAAAATTTCTGAATGGATTTTGATGAAATTTTGTGAAAGGGTGGGCCATGGGCCAAGAAATGATTAAATTTTGAGCCAGATACGGATCAGGAGTATCCTGGACAGTACTGTATTTCCTAAAGTTCTCAGTGAATTTCAATGAAATTGTATGGAAAGGTGGGCCATGGACCAAAAAAGAATTTATTAAATATTTGGGCGGATCTGGATAGGGATCCTATATCCACGGATCCGGATCTGGGATTACTCAAAAAGTTATGAACAGATTTTGATGAAATTTTGTGGAAGGGTGGGCCATGGGCCAAGGAAGAAATTACATTAATCCCTCCAAGATCCGACATAATAGAGCCAAATCAACATTCTGGACTTGGTCTTGTTTGGGACTTGGGAAAAATGCCCCTGGACAGGTACTTATAGACCCCAACCCAACCTAACTTTGAAAGCCACCTAAATACAGTCGACCCTTGATTCTACAGACCCCGACTCAACGGATTGCGGAAGCAGCAGATAATATCTGCTGGCAGAGAATTACTCCGGATACTGGTCTTTTTTTTTTAATTTTTTTTATTGCAGGTACACTCATGATCAGTATTTATGCTCAGGGGTGCCCTCTTCGTACCCCCATATACCCAGGGAAGACGGGAGAGGGTGATGAAACGAGCTCCACCCGCCTCTGCCCCAGCTCCCAACCTTCCCCTATATCCCTACCCTACTCAACCCAGCCCCCCACTCTTCATTCTCAACTGGCAGTTACATCTCAAGCTAACCCCATACTTTAAACTCATAGTCACATTACTAATACACAAACAAAACACTAGGACATGTAAAAAGTATATGCTATAACTATGAACACTGCAGCAATAATTTAATGCATTATAACATTGACAGTAAAACAAAAACATTGACAACGGCCATACCAGGCCTCGTGCGTTGGGTGCTTGTGTGCTTATGTATTCACCTAATTGTATTTACCTAATTGTGATATACAGGAAATGAGCTACGCTCGTGGGGTCCCGTCTCTGTTTCTCAGTAAGTCAAATTTAGCTTTAAACTTGTTTAAGTTTTTAGACTGGACGATCTCATTGTCCAGTCTATTCCACAGGTCTATGCATCTATACGGAAAACTATATTTCTTGATGTCCTTCAAGCAGTGCGGCTTCTTCAGTTTCAGTCCATGTCCTCTTGTTGCTCTCTTATCCCATAAGAACAGATCTTCTCTATCAATTTTATCTACTCCCATCATGGTCCTGAACATTACAATCATGTCACCCCTCTCTTTCCTTTCCTCTAAGGATGGCAAATCCAGCCTTTCTAGCCTCTCACTATATGACAGATCTGCCAAACTGGGGACCATCTTGGTTGCTGTTCTTTGTATTCTCTCAATCTTGTTTATATCTTTCTTTTTGTGTGGGGACCACACTACTGCTGCATATTCTAACCTGGGGCGGATCATGGCCACTATCAGTTTTTTCATCATCTCTTCATTCATGTAATGGAATGCCACTCTTATGTTGGTCAAGAGTTTATATGTCTCTCTAACTATCTTGTTGATGTGTTTTTCAGGTGACAAACTATCCTGGATCAGCACTCCTAAATCTTTCTCTTCTCTCGCTTTTGTGATTGGTTCGTTACCCATCATATAGTTCAGTGATGGTCTCTTGGTGCTTTTACCCATTTCCAATATTTTACATTTTTTTGCGTTGAATTTCATTTCCCACATCCGGCTCCAGTCGTGTATCCTATCCAGATCCTCCTGCAGCATTTTACAGTCCTCGTCAACCTCTACCTTCCTCAAGATCTTGGCATCATCAGCAAACAGACTTGCATAACTGTTTACTCCATCTACCATATCATTTATGTAAATCAGGAACATTACTGGCGCCAACACCGAGCCCTGTGGGACACCACTTGTTACTTCTCTCCATCCAGACATCCTGTCCTTTATTACTGTCCTCATTTGTCTGTCTCTCAAAAAGTCTTTCATCCATTCCAGGAGGTTACCCTTCAGTCCTCCTATATGCTCTAGTTTCCACATTAGTCTCTTACGGGGTACCTTGTCAAAGGCCTTCTCCAAATCTAAATACAGTAATCCCTCTAATATCCGGATGTCCAATAACCGGACATTCTGGGCTGCCCAACCCCCAAAATGCAAAAAAAAATCCGAAAAAAATCGATTAATTTTCGATTTTTTGGGGACCGCGTCAGTTTGAATTTCCCGCGCACGCTGATCCCCTCTATTTACACTCGTGACGCCACTATCGGTCGCCATTACCCACTCCCCTCCTCCCTCGTGAACAACTCCGAAAATGGCGGCCGAAGTGATTGCTTTTGTGGTGATACCCTACCTCCTACAGTGCTTGATTCTTCTTTTCACCTTCTTCATCATGTGTGTGATGATGGCCCCGCCTCCTGAGAAGAGGAAGAGAATGGTTCTGACTCTGGAGATGAAGAGGCAGATATTGGACAAGGTGGACGCTGGCTGGTCAACAGGGCGCATCGTACGTGAGTTCAACCTCTCTCGCTCCACCTTGTTTGATATCAAGAAGTCCCGAGACAAACTACAGCAGTACACGGCTGATTTCGCATCGAAGACCAGACGAAACGTGCAGAGGAAGGTGATGTTTACTCCTAAGTATGCAGACATCGATCGCTCCACGTTGATTTGGTATCGACAACAACGAGCTGCTGGTGTGTTGGTACGTGGAACGGAGCTGAAAGCTGCTGCTGAAAAGTTCGCAAGGCTACACGACGCCCCAGACTTCAAGGCATCTGAAGGTTGGCTCTTCGCGTTTAAGTTACGACACGGACTTACCAACCGTAAGACCCATGGCGAAGCTCTGGACGCTAACGACGAAGGAGTAGAACAGTTTCGGCAGAAGGTGAATGGCTTGATTGATAGGGAGGGCCTCACTCTCGGTCAAGTTTACAACGCTGACGAAACTGGCCTATTTTATCATTCAATACCCACAAACACTCTCGCTGAGGAGACAGAGAAGCGTTTACCTTGCTCCAAGCTCTCAAAGCAACGTGTGTCTGCTTTGTGATGTGCCAATTCTAACGGCATGCACCGGCTCAAGCCCGTTATTGTAGGCCGTGCAAAGCAGCCTAGGTGTCTTCGTGGGTTAATGAATGCCCTTCCTGTCGTGTGGTATCATTCTCTGAAGGCTTGGTTCACAACCAAGATCTTCAAGAATTGGTTCCACCAACACTTTGTTAAGGAGGTCATTCGTTATCAGACGGAGATACTGAAAATCCGACGAGACCAGGTAAAGGCCCTCCTGATTCTTGACAATGCATCTGCGGATCCGTCAGACAAGGAGTTGGTGGCAGAGAATGGTCGCATCAGGTGTATGTTTTTGCCACCTAATACAACTGCTCTCATCCAACCAATGGACCAGGGAGTGATTGTGGCAATGAAGAGGCTATACCGACGGAAGTTTTTGGACGAGGTGATGGTTGTGTACGAGGACGAGGACGATCGCAGGGAAGGACGTGACATGCGAGGACTAAAAACACTCGAAAACATTCGCCGATACACCCTCAAGTCTGCCATCTACAACTGGGCAAATGCATGGAATGAAGTCTCTGTCAAGACTTTAGAAAATGGTTGGTCTCGCCTACTTCATGGAAGTGACGTGGTGCACGATTTTCTGGGTTTTGACGTGGATGACTTTCATGCAAGGCTTCGTACGGGTGGAGACGATGTGGATGTCGATGAAGTGCGCGAGTGGTTGGATGACGACGAGGGCGACCCTGGGTATCAGATCATGTCTGATACCGAGATCGCATCTACTGTTGCTGATCCCAGTACCCAGCAGGAAGATTCTGACGAGGACAGTGATGATGATGCGGACTCCTCACAGGTTGCAACTGCCCCAACGATCCCCAGGCTGAGCACAATCCAGCACTATGTGGAGTTCGTCCTTGACTACCTAGAACACCCGGACTGCGACAGAGAGATGGGGTCATTGGAATTGGCGTGTCAAGTGCGAGGTTTCAGGCAACGCATCATTAATCGTCAAAATCGTCGTCCTCTGCGTCAATCAACCATTGAGAGTTTTTTCAGGCTAGTCAACCCTGCCGTCGTCCACTCTCGCTCCACACCATCATCTCACAAAGACAGGCCTTCTAGCTCCGATCCACAGCCCAGCACATCAGGCACGGCTGAATCACCACTGGATGTTAGTTTTGCGTCTATCTTCGGAGTCCTCTGTAGTGGATAGTGTATCACCACGTCGCACCAAGATGCCCCTACGCCGCCTCCATCTGCTCATCTCGGACTCTGACAGCGACTAAATTCTCCAGTGATCGTCACTAGACCACACGGGAATTTACTGTTGTGTACCGTGCAGTGAAGTGATGTTATTCCAATTATAAAAAAAAAACCTTGGTGAAAGTGTTGGTGAGAAGTGCTGGTGATTCTCAGTTGGAAAGGTGTGTCAGGTGCAACGTCTTCCTGTCAGAGTCTGAGATGATAGAGTGGGTTATTACATCAGGACGGCCGCTTTTTGTTCGTAAGTACCCTAACTTCATGCCTAACCTGTTTTCATCATGCTATACATGTGTTAAAAAATTACCCTAAATGTTAATCATAATGTCCTGCTTGCAATTTAATTTTTCCATGCATGGTTCTTAAGTAAAACAGCTAGAAAAAA
>JAGKTI010019739.1:0-16783 GCA_018397915.1 Birgus latro | reverse complement strand
AAAAAAAAAATGGGAATGAGTGAATGAGGGTGGGAGAGTGAGGCGTGAAGTGAATTGATATTTTTCTCGAAGACAGAGTACAGTATAAGATAAATGTGAGTCTGAGTGAGGATATTACAATAAGTGCGACGTAGGAGAGTGAGTCAGTGGAAGTGAAACAACTAAAATGAGAGTGTGAGAATGAGTAAGAAAGTAGGAAAACAACTGTACCATTAAGTTAATGCGCGCGCGCGCGTGTGTGCGTGTGTGTGTGTGTGTGTGTGTGTGTGTGTGTTCTTACCTAATTGTTCTTACTTAATTGTATCTTTACAGGAATGAGTCAAGCTCGTACTGTCTCGTGTCTTAAACCATTTTCATCATACATCTCCTTAAATTTATGAATTGTTTTGGCACACACTATTTCGTTATATAGTGCATTCCACTGATCAATTGCCCTGTTTGGGAAACTAAATTTCCTTATGTCTTTATCACCTTTCTTTTTATGCAGTTTTTTGCAGTGTCCTCTCGCTGATGCTTCCCCATATGTTATATATTCATTTATGTCTATTTTCTACTTCCCTGATAAACATTTATATAGCATAATCATGTCTCCTCTTTTCCTTCTCTCCTGTAGTGTTGATTCAGTTTTTCTAGTCTTTCCTCATAGCTTAGATCCCTTAAGCTTGGTACCCATCTTGTAGCGGCCCTTTGAACGTTTTCAATCTTATCTATGTGTTTCTTGAGATGAGGATTCCAGACTACTGATGTACACTCCGGGCTTGGTCTGATGAAGGATGTTATTATCTTCCTCAGCATGTCTTCATTTATGTATGTGAATGCTATTCTCATATTTGCAAGCAGTGTATACATGTTCCATACCTTCTCATTTATGTGGTCAGCCGGAGATTGTCGTTATTGATAATTGCACCTAAGTCCTGCTCTCTTTCTGATATGTGTAGGGTTTTACTTTCTAGCTTATAATCCCAATCTGGTCTTTTCCCACTTTTACCAAACTTGATTACTTGACACTTGTCCACAATGAATTCCATTTGCCATTTATTACTCCATTCATGAAGTTTATTAAATTCCTCTTGTAGTTCTTTACAAGAGTCTGTGTTAGTAATTCTCCTATGTATTTTTGCATCATCCGCAAAGATATTTAAATACATATCATTTCCAATATTACTAGCTATGTCATTTATATACACTAAAAGCATAACTGGTGCCAGCACTAAGCCCTGTGGAACTCCGCTAGTCACTTCCCTCCATTATGAATAGTTTCCTCTTAGTACTGTTCTCATTTCCCTTTACCTGAGAAAAATTTGCATCCAACGGTACAGTTTGCCTCGGATTTTCTCCTTGATGGTACAGTTTCCATAAGAGTCTTTGGTGCAGTACTCTGTCAAATGCTTTCTTGAAATCTGGATAGATACTGTCCACCCATCCTTCTCTTTTCTGTAGTGTTTCTGCAACTCTGTCATAGTAGCTTAATAGATTTGTAACACACGCTTTTCCATTTCTGAAACCAAATTGCCTTTTTGTTATCATATTGTGTTCTTCTAGATGGTTTACCCACACTTTTCTTGTCAGCTTTTCCAGTATCTTACCTACAACACTGATTAGTGATACAGGTCGGTAGTTGAGTGGATTTTGTCTATTCCCTTCCTTGAATAAGGGGACAATGTTTGCTTTCTTCCAAATATCTGGTATTTTACCTTGACCCAAGGATTCTTTAAATATTAAGTATAATGGTCTACTTAACTCCTTTGCACATTCATGTAGCACCGAACATGAAATTTCGTCTGGACCGTTTGCTTTTCCTTTGTCTAATTTACTCAGCTCCTCCTGTATTTCTTTTGCTTCTCTCCTTATTCTTGTGCATTCATTTCTTGCCTGTTTATAGTTGTTATATGCCTTTTCACTGTTGTGTCTTCTGTATCTATTTCACAACAAGTCTCTTATTTCTTTTAATTTTTGACATTCATTATTAAATCATTTGTTTATTGTCTTTTCTGCGTCTTTGTGCCGAGGGATGTAATTTTGGACACAGAATTTTCTATATATAACATTTAAATCTTTTCCTCTAAGCTCCTTTTCCTAATCTATTTCTAAGAAGTATTTCTTTAGGTCGTGGTAGTTTCCCTTTTTATAGTTAAGGCTCTTTTTGTAACTTTCATTACTGATGACTATGTCATATGCAATCCTGAAGTTGAAATTTAACCCGCCGAGTCCCGACCGGTTTTTTATCCAGCCTACCCCCAGATCCCGACCGATTTTCAACTTTTTGTTTTTTGGCTGAAACCTTCGCTTTTGGTGAGAAACATCGAAAATTCATAGTGAAATCGCGATCCTGAGGTAAAAAAATGTTGATACAGGTGTCACTCAACCTTACATTTTCCTTCTTTTTCAGGGTACCTGGCTAAGAAAACGAACTATGGAAGGGTTGACTAATTCAAGCCACTTTAAGTTACGTATTTATTTCATTTATTTGGTGCGAATTTATGTGTAGGAAAAGTCTATAATGGTTTTCACACAATAATATAGGCGTTTATAAGCATTGTTCACTTACCCAAAACCCCAGTACAGTATATGGCACCTTCGTTTATGACATTACCACCTCATCACTTCTGTTTGTTTCTACCTCTAGCTTCTTTGTTTCTTTTTCCTCCACCTCAGGAATCACTTTCACTGTGAATTTCGTCATTAGAGAGACCATGGGGCAACATACCTTTACTGGCTAGGTAGCTGCTAACAGGTGAATTTCCCAGTATTGGGGGAGGGGGGGAAGAGGGGGTTAGGAGGGGCCAGGCAGTTTCCCCGCTTGACAGCAGGTAGAGGAAGGTCTCCCACATATGCCTACCAAAAATCACCCGCGAATGTTGAAAAATGTGCACACAATGGGCCTTGCAATTGCGTAACGTACAATGTACGTCGTTGGGTCTGTCTGCGGAAAAAAGTAGCGACGTACATCGTACGTCGATGGGACTCGACGGGTTAATACTGCATGGTTGCTTTTGCCGAATGGAGGGTGATACATAATACTGTCAATATAATTTTCTTGCCTAGCAAATATAAGATCTAGTACTGATGGTACATCTAGTCCTCTTTTTCTGGTGCTTTCTTTTATATGTTGTGTTATGAAAAACTCCTACACAAGGTCCAGGAGCTTTTGGTCACAATAACTTTCCTGGCTTTTTATATCTAGAGTATTCCAATTTATATTTGTATTGAAATCCCCAGATATTATAATTCTTTCAGATTTCTCCTCCATTCTATATAGCAATGCTCTCAAACTTTGAACTGTAGTGTCTGCCAGGTCTTCATATTCACCTTTTTCCCAAATGTTTGATCTGGGTGGCATGTATAGATTTGCCACAGTTATTTTCCCTTCATACGTACTAATCTCTACTGCGATCAGTTCTACCTGGTTCTGTTTCTTTGACTTGCAGATTTTTCTTTGTTAATATCATAATTCCTGCTCCTTTTTTAAAGCTCCTGTCTCTTCTCCATATATTATATTCCTCTAGGTTTAGGGTATCGTTTGATACCCTTGATGTTAATTTTGTTTCAGTTAGGCAGGCAATATGTTGTTCCTTTTCTTTAATATAATCATTTATCTCTAGTAATTTAGATACCATTCCATCTACATTTGAGTACATCAACTTAATCATTTTGTTTACATTCCTGTCATAACTTGGGTCTGCTACCTTCCTCCTTTTTATTTCCTCCTGTTTATGTACCACTTTCGTACCTGCAAAGCAAATATTTTGTAAAAAAAAAAAAAATGTGTTCTCTTCCGCTGATCTTCCCTCGTTCGATGTTTTTGCCTCCTCCCTCTTCTCTTTTAGTAAACCCAGTTCCTCTTGAGTTAGGCATCTTTTTATCCACACATTTTTGAAATCCTCTTTTTCCATAAGTTTGTTTGCATTTTTCAGTATTTCCTCCACAGTGTTTACACTCTGGAAGGTTACTTTCAGGGGTCCTTGATTTATTTCTCTGGTATTTCCCTAGCCTTTTGTGTCCCTCTATGTCTTTTCTACAGACTTCCTCTCATACTTCCTTCAATATGTTCATTACATTTGCCATCTCCTTTTTGTGTCTCGAAATCTTACTTTTTATTTCCTCCTCCTCAATACCAGTGATTACTATAGATTTGTTGATGTCTGCTGAATTCTTGATCAGTTTTGGATTGTTTTGGGTTATTTTCTTTACTTCCTTTTTAATGCTCTTTTCTTCGACTTTTGCTTCTAAGTCTTTCTTTAATTTCACCATTTCAACATACGTGGTTTCCACATCATTTTTGTAGCTTTGCATCGCTTCATTCACCTAGGTTATCTTCTCCTCAGTATCACTGCTATGATCTATTAGAGTGCTAGCCCGCCTAATTGTCTCCGTATCATTTATGAACTCTGTGCTTGCCATTTCACTATTCCTTCTGAGTGTACCAACCTCAGCTAAAAGCTCATCTATTGTTTTGTCTTTCCTGTTAACTTCCTTTACTAATTTTTCATTTTCCTCCTTCTCCATGTGCAACTGCTTCTTGATTTCATCTATTTCACTCTGAAATGCCTTCTCTAATCTGTGCACTCGTTCTACCAACTTATTGTACGTGTCCATTTCCACCAGTTCTGGGTAGAAATCATCATCTTGCTTTCTACCTTTATCCTTTTTCTTAACTCCTTCCATATTTACTTTACTAAACATGGTGCTCATCTTGTAGTACTATGAGAAGAATCTGCTCACAGTTTACATTCCTTCACGCCGTAGCCAAAACACTAAACAGCTGATTCACTTGTTTGGCACATCTTCAGTGTTTGTTGTATTCTGTTTTTGGAACAACACTTTTACTTAAACTTTCTCTTTTATATTAGAACAATATTTAGTTGGACCTAGTACAGAGCTTGACTTATATAAACATACTTTTTAGTTATGGGTCATTTGGGGCCGAAGATGGCCTGGTAGAACGGAGCGGCATGTCTCGCCTCTCCCATGTGTGTGTGTGTGCAGTATGTGGATGTATGTATGTGTGTGTGCGTGTGTTATTGTGTGTGCCTGTGGTCAGTTTATGTGGGCACATGCTTGTGCATGTGTATTTGATGTGTTTGTTTACATAATAATATGTCTCTGCCTGTTTGTTTGTCTGTTTGTTTGTGTGTGTGTGTGTGTGTGTGTGTGTGTGTGTGTGTGTGTCCTATAAAAAGAGTATGTGTTGAGAGAGAGAGAGAGAGAGAGAGAGAGAGAGAGAGAGAGAGAGAGAGAGAGAGAGATGAAAACGGCGGGCGTATCTAATAAAATTCCAAGCACCTTAATATTCAAATATGCATACCTGCAAAACTTAACCTCGACGTGTGACCTTCATTTTTTCCCTCTCATGGCTGCCACAACTCTCGCACTATATTGCAGCTAACGGTGAACGATAATATTTACCTAAAATTGAGTTAACTTTAGAGTGTAATTACTAATTTTATGCTTTCCTTATGTTAAAGTCGTTAGTCTTTATTATTCTCCTCCAGCTAACGCCAGACGATTTTATCAAGTTTTGAATGAGCCAAAGGAGCCTGAGTGTTAATTCTTAAACAGTTAACCCTCTTTTGATTAAGGAAACACTGGTTCACTATTTTAGCTAATGTCCAACGATTTTATGCAGCTGAGAATGAGTCATAGATGCCTGAGAGCACTAGCCTTCGTTGCCGAAATTCCCTCGGGATCATTTTTATGGGATTCCAAATTTCCTTTCAAAATTTAGGTAATAAATGATGAATATTGTTGCAGATTTCAGGAGGGGTCATTAGAGGGGTTATAAGTGGTGAGCGACGAGAGTAAGGTGGCCAGTCCTTTGCTTGACTGACGGTCAGGCATTTCAAAGCAGTTTGCAGGCCTAATTTCATGACAACGCTCATGGTCTTCTGACTTTCTCTTAGCTCAGTATGTCTGGACTAGATTACTTGATTTGTTCCGATCATGAGAAAAGTAATGACGAGTGAATTTTGTTTCCTCAAGTTCCATAATTCACTGTGAACTAAGAAAAATCGTCTGCCGTCAGCTGGAGAGAAAAATAGAGTTAACCCAGCCTTGATTATAGGGTTAAATTTCCTCATCTAGTTTAATGGATGCCTGCTGACAGGCATTTGGCATGGATCTTCCCTCAAGGAATGGAGGGTTAGAAGCTGTCCAAATGATTCCATCCTTCTTACTGTGTTGACAGGGTTCATTACAACAACAAAAACAAAATTTTAGAACAAATATATAAATAAACAAGAAGCGGTGCCAGGGCACAGCAAACTCTTCCCCACCAGTCATTTTAGTGCTGACGTATAAACACAACAGGATATCTAGTAAAGGATGCCACATATCAATTTTGAAAGAAATGGGGTGAAAATTGACGATTTTATCCCCGTTTGAAATTTTAGGCCCGACCCACCTGACATTGATCCCCCATACTGCTAACTTGTGGGTGACTCTGATGTCATGAGGCATGTTATAGGATGCAATTTGAAAGGTGCAGCTTTAAGTTTTAGTTTCGTGTCGATATGACGAATTTAAAAGGAGTTATGGCGATTTTTTTTTTTTTTGGGGGGGGGGGGCTACGGCCTGGGCTTTGGTCCAATTTGGCCCTAAATTTAATCAGGTGATCAGAAGGTCATAGCCCATCATCCCTGTTGTTTGAGTCAAAATCGCACCAGTAGTTTTCCCGTAAAGTTGTAAACAGACAGGCAGACAGAAAAACAAACAAACAAACAGACAAACCGAGTAAAAACAATACCGGTTCCCGAGCCCCTCCGGGAAGGGAACGGGTAATAACCATGAAGGAGCACGCATGAATGGAAATACCCGAGTCCATCAAATGGTCAGGGCCGTATACTTTGTCTTGTGATCCTGACCTTCCTTCGAAAACTCTTAAAATCAATTTTCTGTATTCTTGCCCCAATCTTAACCCTTCCAAAAGTTTGGTCAAAACTGGATCAACGCTGTTTTAGTTCCCATTGCATTCTGACCTTGGCTTTTGACTGATATTTCTCAACGTCGAATTTCTTTGTCCTCGCATTAACCTTAACTCTTCTACAAACTTTAATCTAAATCGCATAAAAACTATTTAAGTGATCCCGACCTTTACCTTCCTATTCTAAAAGTGGAAAAAAAAAAAAAAAAACTCAACTCCCTGTTTCATCCTCATCATTTTTACCAAGTTTGGTCCAAATGAGGTTGATTTTATTTATTTTATTAGACACAAAGGTCGAACTTTGACCTTGACCTGTGACCTTGACCTGCAAATGATTGTTCTCAAAATAGCTCAAATTTGACACTTCGTTCTTGTTTTGTTGTCTCAGCCATTCGACCAAGTTTGGTCTAAATTCGATAATAAAAAAAAAAAAAAGCTATTAAAGACGACATTGCTAGGTCAAATTATAACGTTGTCCTTTGACCTTGACCTTTGACCTGATGTTCTATAAAAATAAATACTTACAGTCACACACACACACACACACACACACACACACACACACACACACACACACACACAACGAGCAAAACATAATACTTGTTCTCGCCTCGGAAGCGAAGCAATAATATGAATATAAAAGAATGTGCGTGCGCGCATTTGTGTGTGTGTGTGTGTGTGTGTGTGTGTGTGTGTGTGTGTTGAAATGCCTCATAATATGTTAAGGTATAATTCGTTAGAAAATGACCTTAGTTCATTATTACCTTGTAAGGCCGTATGTTGATTTAAAGCCCTGTGTGTCCTCTAAAAATAAATAAATATATAAATAAATAGATAAACTAATAATTCTGACTTCCACTCTCGTCTCGCAACTCTACTTCATAATACTTTTACAAGTTATGATTCAGTTATCTTGCAGTAGAATTATCATGTTCTGAAAAGCTTACTTGAAATTACTTATACGTTTTGTAAGTGGGAAGTTTTTACCGTTCTGAGTACTGGATAATAACAGCAAAGCCTCGAAAAAAAATATTTTCGATGTATCGCGTAGATGAATTTCTTTCTTTTGTGATGTGAAATGCACGTAGGTACAAGTGCAATCCATTTCCTGATTTAATTTTAGTTTGTATCACTGCCAAAGCCACCCGTCTTACAAAGCCCACCTCCATGGCGTGTGCACTCCCATCCCTATGTTAACACTCACCACTGTCTTAGCCCATCCCACCCATTCCATTCCACCCACCTAGCCCATATTTTTATTCCTCCATCTCTAACATGCACCTGAACGATCTACTGACAGCACCCATATTCACTGTATATATTGTACACCCTCACAAAAACTACCCGAACACCTGAGCACGATGATTGGCAGGTCTGATTTTGGAGTTACTCGCAAGCCATTACCCTGGTGTATGGTGCTTCGACGTGTGATGCAATACCCGTTACAGAAAGAGATACACAGGAGAAGAGAAATTCTCAGATTTTTTGGCTGTATATTTCAAAATGCATGGTGTTTACAACGTTCGGATACTTTTTGCTGAGAGTTTACTTACTGGACCCTGGCATGGCCGACCATACCCTACCATTCTAGCACATTCTGTCCATTCCTCTTCACCCTTCCCGCGCTTTTCTGTTCTTATCATGAATGTCGTAACAATGACTGCCTCGACTACCTATCAACATTCACTGTCCATATTCACTAGGAAGACGTACTGTATTGTGGATCATCACCCACCAACATCCATAATACATCTCGCTCACTGGTTTTCAGCCACTCAACTCAGTCCTGACTGAACTAATTCAACCACTGCATTGCTAAAGATTTCTTGTACGTGAGCTTACTTCTCATCAACCATACCCTAGTTTTAGATCTGATGCACTGAACATCATAGCAGCGACTGCCTCGACCAACAACTACATACACATGTCAACGTTGGCATGACTTGAGACCTGATTCAGTTGGCTGGACTTATCAGGGATCTGAAAGGGCCTGAAAGGTGTGAAGTTGTGTCATATAAAAACTACAGAAACAAAAGGATTGATTTTTGGTTCACGACTTCCCTTTCGTGACCTGAAACAATCGACAATGACCTATATCGATGAGCCAGGAGTTTCTTGAAAAGTTCAAAATTGACTACAATACCCCTGAAATGAACTACTTACAGTATGTCTGAAGGAAACTGAAGTGAAGTAGAAAATCGAGAATACTTCTAAGCTGATGTGACTGGTTATGACCGGATTTTATTGAACAGGGGGTTGATTCACAAATACATGCCTGATAGAGTCCTTCCATCTTCTGCAGCATTATTTAAATTGGGTGTAAATCTTGATATGTGCGTCTGTATTCATTCATTTTGTCATCTTAAAAATTAGTGTTTGTTTACTATCATTACACCTGAATTGCCCTGCATTAAGTTGAACTGATCTGAAGTGGTCTGCGTGGACTGGAATCTACAGTGGGCTGCTTCTGAGAACAGGAAAAACAGTATTACAGTTACGACGGTTATGTAAGGTATGTAATATTTCTTGTGGATTTTACTGTTCACCGAAAGATTCGTGCACTTAATTATAATTAACTTCAAATGATTTTACTCAACTGTGGGAAGTCCCTATCAGCTGAATGGTTCAGAGTAATTAACCCTGCAAAGCATGATGGTACTGTTTTCGGCAACACCCTCCCCCCTATACCTCTGCGCGAGATTGTGTGTGTGTGTGTGTGTGTGTGTGTGTGTGTTTGATGGATCTGAATGAAGCTTTCCAGGCATTTTCGTCTGATTACTCCTAATGTCTTCCACTGCATACAAACTTCCAGTCATGTTTTTTTTTTTGGGGGGGGGGGTTAGCCCCTCTCACCAAACAAAAAATTCGCAGAAAAAGTGAAAGAAATGCAGATATAGCCTTGACATCTTAGAAAATGCTGCACATTGGACTTTCATCAGTAAAGTGATATTTGAGGAGCGTGACTCCCTGAATGATTCCTGATGGGTCAGCCCCCTCCCACAATTAAAGATGTTCAGAGATCAGGGAAAGTGAGCACATGGATTCCATCGAAACTTCACAGGTAACTTCGTTTGGTTCCTTGAAAATGTCTTTTACAATACAAAGTTTCCACCATTATATTTGGGGGGGAGGGGAGGTCAGTCCCCTGCTCACACACACAAAAAAAAAAAAAAAAAATAAAAAAAGTCGTGAAAAAAAGCAGATATGGCTTTGAAAGCTTAGTACCAACTGCACATTGGCCTCTCATCTACAACGCGATATTCGAGGGGTCAGCCCCTTCCCAAAAATAAAAGCTATCAGAAATGGGAGACAAATTTATACTAAACTTCCGAGGTGGGTTCGCCTGGTTACTCGGAAGGTCTTCCTCTATGTACAAATTTCCGACTATGATTTTTAGGACGGTCAGCCCCTCCCCCCTCACGAAGTATAATATTCTCACAAACAGTGAAAAGATATGCCTTTGATATCTTAGTACGTGTTGTACAATGGACTGTCATCCGTGATGTGATATTTGGGGAACTTGACACCCCCCCCAACCCCAATGATCCTTGGAGGGCCAGGTCCCCTCTCATCAATGAAAATTATAAGAAACAGAGGAATATGAGTACATGGATTTCAAAGAAATCGGCATATATATCGCAGGAATGGGTATGCAGCTTCCATATTTCCGATGCATGCATGGGAAAAAAACTGCACATTAACTTTATTGGTAATGAGTTCCAAAAACATTGTCTTGAAAGTGAAAAAGTTTGACTGAGCAGGCGAAGTTTGAGAATCCGCGTCTCACTTCAGTATTTGCTACGCTGACATACTTCCGCTATTCCTCAAGTTTGTCTGAGCTGGATCTTGATATTATTAGTGTCCTACTCACACACACAAACACACACACACACACACACACACACACACACACACACACACACACACACACAGAACTTCCTCTGTTCATGTGTGGATGTATGGATGTTTGCGAAAGTGCGTGCTTGTGTGTTTGTGTGAGTGAGCGCCTACGCGCGCGTGCACTTTGTATCCACGCAAGCGACTCTGTTACAAAACAGGTTTCAAGAAGCAACGAGAAAAATTGACGTCATTTTTAGAGAAGCAGAGCAGCAAGGGCTTGTGCAAAGTTGGCAGTGGCCCCGGCGTCCCGGTGATCAGGAAAACACTACAACAAACACGGGAACTTTTGCAGTAACAAGTTGGCATCACTTCAGGCAAACTCGCTTCACAAATGACGGCTGATTTATCTTAGATACAACAAGCTCCTATGAGGAAGGCGGAGCGCGATGGCGGAGCAGAGCTGGTGAGTGGGAGAAGAGTAGAGGTAGGATTGGTGGGTAGGAGGGTAGAGGAGTTGGAAGGGTAGCGAAGTTTGGCAGACAGAGTTGACTAGCGTCACTACAAATTGTGCCGCTAAGTAGCTAAGCTACTTTCTAGCAGCAAGTAGCTGTGATACACTACCGTACTTTTTATGTAGGGGAGCGAAAAAGTAGCAAAGCTACATTTCTGATATATTCTAAATGTTACTTGCTACTTGCTAATCTTAGTTGTGTTCGTGTCAGACGCGGATCGGGTAAGTCTGAGTCTGGTGTAAGCCAGATGCCAGTAGACTTATCTGATATTATTCGTAACCAATTGTGACAAATTTGGTACCGTTATGAAACATCCTGCTGGTGATGAAGCAATATGATTTGGTATTAACATTAAATCTGCTGCTGAATAAGTTTATTCTCCATAATCTTTCTTCATTTGGGGTACTGCAACATTTTCCCCGTGGATATTGTTAACAGTTACAGTAAACGATAAACTGTCATCCAATGTATACTGTATTTCTTGCTCAATAAATTTACATACGGAAATGAACATATTAATTACATATTAATTTTCATGGGGCGTAGCTATTTTTATAACGTCCATGTATTTCCTCTGACTGAAATTAGCACACGGTATGTATGGTAAACGTGTTATTAGTTTCTAGGGTGTACAACACGGAGCTAATATTAACCGCCAATCCTCTTCCAGCATTTCAAACTTTTTATGCTTATTCCCCAGTCAAAGGACAGAGATTATTTTCCCATTCTCATATCTCGTGTACTTCACTTTGCTATCACATAAAAATTGTTCCAGAAACATTTGCTACTGCCACAGCTGTAAGAGAATTGTTGGTGAACTTTTGCGCCTTGCTGTGCTTTAATTATAATTATAAGCATCAATACGAAGTGCTTGTATATAATTAATGCAGAAATAATATCTAAAAACAAAATAAGAATGTTGTACGTATTTAACGCAACGATAACGGCTACAGTAGCAGTGGTGCATTAATAATTCAAAAGAGTAGCCTTAGTGTTACTGGTACTACATTTCGATCCAAGCAGTGGTAGCGAGAGTGTCACTACTTTCGGTTGGTAGTGAGCATAAGATGATGGCCAAGTTGTTGGTGACTGGGAGGGCAGCAGAGGTAGTGACGGTTAGTGAGAGAAAGTACTGGTGAGTGGGAGGGCAGAAGTGACGGTAATGGTGAGGTTATCTGTGGGGAAAAAAAAAAAAGGCTAATAAAAAATCTAACTAGCGTGTAAGAGAAAAGGATATACAAGAGGAAGGCTCATCCCTACCTACCACACCGTCCGGTTAATCCGGCAGGAAAAAGAAACAAACACCATGCTTGTTAGAAAGAACAAACACTGAAATCTTATACGTGAAGCAGAGGAGAAACGACTATGTACCACGTTATCCCTGCACTACAGATCTGTAAAAGAAAACCAAACACAATAGTCGAATGTTCTCATTTTAGTCAAACGTGTCACTGTTGTCATCATCAATTCAACCTGGAACAAAGTAATATAGTTACAGGCTGTGGGAGAAAGAGTTTGTGTTGGTGAGCGGGAGGATAAAAGAGCTGGTGATGGTGAGTGGGAAGATAAAAGATTTAGTGTTGGTGAGTGGGAGGATAAAGGGGTTGTGTTGGTAAGTGGGAGGATAAGAGTTTGTGTTGGTGAGTGGGAGGGGTAGCACAGTTAGCGCTGATAAGTGGGAACCTAGCAGAGTTAAGGACAGTGAATGGGGGGTAGCAGAGTTAAGGTTAGTGAGTGGGAGGGTAACAGAGTTAGTGTTGGTGAGTGGGAGGGTAGCAGAGTTAGTGTTGGTGAGTTGGAAGGTAGCAGAGTTAGTGTTGATGAGTGGGAGGGTAGCAGAGTTAGTGTTGGTGAGTTGGAAGGTAGCAGAGTTAAGGACAATGAGTGGGAGGGTAGCAGAGTTAAGGACAATGAGTGGGAGGGTAGCAGCGATAAGGACAATGAGTGGAAGCATAGCAGAGTTAAGATTAGTGAATGGGAAGGGTAACAGAGTTAGTGATGGTGAGTGGGAGGGTAGCAGAGTTAGCGTTGGTGAGAGGGAGGGTAGTAGAGTTAAGGTTAGTGAGTGGGAGGATAGGAGAGTTGGCGCTGGTGAGAGTGAGGGTAATGCAGGCAATGCTGGTGGGTGGAAAGGACAGTGATGTAAGATTAGAATGGGATTAGAGGCAGTGTTGCTGAGTGGAAGTGGTATGATAGTAAATGCATGCAAGCGAGAGGTTGTGCCGGAAAGTGAAAGAAGAGGATAGTATGTGTTGGTGGGTGGAAAGGACAGCAGAGCCAATACTGGTAAGTGGAAGGGGTGGTGTTGGTAAGTGGAACTGGTTGGTTACTATGAGGGGATGAGATCTAGTGTTGGTGAGTGAGAAGGATAGTGAAGAATGGGAAAGGCGAAGTTGGGGAAAGTGAGTAAATATACAGTAAATACAGTCCATAAATATTTAAGCCTTTCATCCAGATGGCGTTCCTATACATATATACTGTATATATATATATATATATATATATATATTTAATTATTAGTTAGATAGATGGAGAAATAGATAGATAGAAAGAAAGGCCGATAGATACAGATAGATATTTATATTGTTATATGTATGTTCTCATATATACTGTATATATATAGAGAGAGAGTTGTAAAGTATCATGTACAGTACCTTTACCGAATGTGAACCTTTGAAAAAATATATATTTATTCCATTAACTGGTTTTTAATTTAAGTATGGTTTTCAAATTCTTTCTCCCATACATTTTGAGATTTAATAAAAAAGTACTCGTTACATTAAGCACTGGAGACTAACTCTTGCTACTGGTCAGTGACAGAGTGTTATAGAGTGGAAACATGGATGCCGACAACTTTATATTTTGACCAGTCACGTGGGCTCTTGCATATGCCTTCCTCTCGGTCCTTATGCTTCCTTTCCGCTAAACCAGCGCCATCTCATCGCTCTTTCATGATTCATCATCGTTTCAACTTCTTTATATGCTGCTAAAGATGGGGGAAGGTGTGGACCAAAAAGCAAGGAAAGGGGAAAAACCCGATGAGGGGAGACCCAGTCAATAGCATCCCCAGTGAAATGGGCGACACACTCACTCTCTTGCCTTTCAGACCCCTCGAATCCTAATTCCACCTCACAGACATAACGATAAGGACTTTCTTGTTTGTGTGTTTATATCTATAGATACGGTTCACGGTGCGTATCATAAAGCCATTCAAATAATAAACTCGATCCCGACAGTTCCTGTCACGGGGGAAATGTGATTATAGAATAAAGACAAATGCAAATAACTGACTAGTCGATTGACACAAAACAATCGACTCGTGAAATCAAGTAGCGATTTCACTTTTATGCTGGCTTACTTCGCCAGTTCTCTAAAGAAGAAAATTTTATAAACTTTTTCAACAGTACACAGCAGAGACTAATCACTCAAGAATGCTGTATTCTTCGTACTGTTGGCCTCGAGAAAGCTCACACCTGACAATCAATAACTAATAATGATAATAATAAACAGGATCTTGCTTACGCCAAACTTGTAGCTGGCACAACGGATTTAAGAATTAATACCAAAGAACTGGCCTAAATACCAGTCGTGATTACTATAAGGTGTTATGCTAACTGAGATTGGCGAGAGTATGAAAAATGTGGAGAAAAAAAAAATGTCACAGAGCGCAAAAAAAAAAAAAAAAAAAACACGAAATGTAAATATACTAATTACAAGAAAATAAATTTACGTTACATGAATCTCAAGCAAAGGAATACTCTCACTCATGCACTCAAACTCAATAGCTAAATAACCTTAAACCTAGAGAAACAAAAAAGAAACACTGGTCAGTGGAGATGAGACTGTCACTGCGAAAGACTGGGCGTCTGTCACTATTCAAAACGCTGCTATCGCTTGACGTCTAATATAGCCGATCACCAACCCAGTGGGAAGATTCAAGAGACGCCGATACTGCTGGAGACTTGAAGCTGCTACGATGAGGGACTCGATCCACGCTGGGCACGACACTCCTACCTCCGTGACTCAAAAAACGACTGCTGACTTATTCAAATGTCTGGGACACAAGTGTGAGAAGTGGGCAGGGCTTAAGTCAACGGTTAGAGAGGCAAGCGCATGGGAACAATAGTTCACAAAAATATCGCTCAGTGAAACGCACTGTCTGTACATAAAGATGGTCACTTCACTCACGAGAATGACGAATGTCTTGAAAACTCGATACAAATGTGGGTGCAAAAGCGAGCGGTTAACAGGCTGAGCGAAATTCTACGGATTTCAAAACTGTTCAAGCGTTCCCATTACAATGCTAAACAATGTCACGAATTACCATACTAATATTATGATCTAGGCAGTTCGTGACATTATGCCCCATCAAAATAAAAATAAAATTTCTTTGAAAAATTTAACTATATATATATACATTTACATCCTAACTCAGTCATAAAAGATTCACATTGTTGTGTGTTTACTATCCTGCTACAGGAGAAAATCACTGTCGACAACGAGCGTAAAAAACTCGTATTTACGTCAATAGAAGCAAGTTTGAGGGAAAAAACTCCATGACGACAGTGAAAAATCCTGTACTCAGGTCAAACTGAGCGAAAGTTCGCTACATTTACATTGACAACTAATTTTTATGTAGAGTGGTGTATGTGACACACGGTGTAGGTGTGACAGTTGTAGTGTAACTGTGCCTACGTGTAAAACGTTATAATACAAATTATGAACATAACAGAGGCGATGAGGGCAGAGAAGAGGTGGCAGCGTGCAGCAGAGATGATCAGCTGATTCGCACGGCAAAACTGCTACACCTGTCGCTGTACCTGCACAAAAAAACTACTTCACCCACCAACTGTACTTGTGAAATGAATCAAAGTGGAGCATCAGTAGTGTCAATGTGACAAACAGTTTGTATTAAATTACAATTACCATCTGCCCAGCAGTCAATGCATATACAATGAAAAGAATGCTTCAGCTGAAAATCAACTGACAACCAGAGTTTCGTAGATTCGAAGTCGCCATTATTTCCTTATTGGGTAGATTATTAACCAGGAAACGTAGATCTTGGATTGCTCAAATCTCTTAGAACCCCTGTAGTTTACTTGTTAAACCTAGAATAACTGGAGAACAAGGTGTTCCCTGGATAACGGTGCGTCATCAGTGTCCACAGTTGGGATTACCGTGACTGCCCGTTTATAACCCTACACTTACGGCTAATTAAAGGGCTCGTCGTCGGTGTCCACAGTTGGGATCGCCGCGACTGCCTGCTTATAATCCTACACTTACGAGTAATAAAGGGCTCGTCATCGATGTCTACAGTTGGGATCGCCGCGACTGCCCGCTTATAACTATACACTTATGGCTAATAAAGGGCTCGTCGTCGGTTTCCACGGTTGGGATCGCCTTGACCACCCCCTTATAACTATACACTTATGGCTAATAAAAAGTAAGTTAAGAATCCGTATGCAAACTCGGGCAGGTCACATTTTAACACCCAGCGTGGGTATGAACACTC
>JAGKTI010019738.1:0-16783 GCA_018397915.1 Birgus latro | reverse complement strand
TGTGTGTGTGTGTGTGTGTGTGTGTGTGTGTGTGTGTGTGTGTGTGTCTGTGTGTGTGTGGTAGTAGCTCCGGCTTTTTGCGTATTTTTCTGTGGATATTCATCCTCTGTTGACACCTGACAGCCTAGTGAGTGACTTAGGTGTGCAGTGATTGCTGAGACAGAGACAGTGAAGTAGTGGTTCATATATATCTGGATGATATTATAGATGTGATATATTAAACAGCCCCTCGACCCCGTCCCTTGGCTTCAGCGCATGCGCAGAAACAAGCGAGCATGTGTGAACACCTGACTGTTCCTGGATCGTCAGCTGGTTCAGCTGTAGTGGTGTCTCGTAACCATGACAACCAAACCACTTACTGAGCTGCGGAAGTTACAGCGTCACCAGCTTGTGAAAATCAACAAAGATGACTTAATAGACAGTATATTAGCATCTAATGAAGAGGGAGAGCTTGCAAAGTTCAACTAGAGGCTTGGGGAGGTCATGAATGAAATGCAGAGGCTGAAAGATATGATTACGTCTCCTGACAGTCAGATGTGTAAGAACTACGCGGAACTCAAGTCTAGGGTGGATATGTAGGCGGAAATTATTTCGAAGCAGCAAGAATTCTTGGAAGTGTTGGATCGGAGGGAGCGTGAGGCATCGTGATCCTGGGCGTGCCTGATAAACATGAGGCACTGGATGGCGCTGTGTCGGATCAAGATAAAATTAATTCGCAAGATCTGGTCAAAGATTGGCGTTGATAGCGTAGCTGGTACACATTGTCGGCTTGGAGGTAACGCACGATCCGGTGAGACTAGGACGTCTCGACGCCGCCCCATCTTGTTCACGCTGGCAGACAAGAGTCAACGTACCTGTATCCTGGACAACGCTAATCATCTGAATAGTTCCGGTGAAAATTATAGCAGAATATATATAAAGAAAGATGTCCACCCAAGTGTTAGGCGGGAGTGGCGTCGGCTGCGGGATGCTGAGGCAACGGAAAAAGCTCGCCCGGAAAATGCCGTATGCTTCATTTGTCTTGACACGCGAGAACGAAAGCTGTACAAGGATGACGTAGTTATCGATAGCTGGAACACGCAGTTTTTATAAATCCACCACAGCAAGTGAACAACTTAATAATAATATCGTGGAATATTAATGGTGTATGTACGAAATTGGAAAAGCCTAATGTACAACGATTACTACTTGATTATGATGTGATTTGCATTTCCGAAGTTAAGACTCCCCTACCCGTGTCATTCCCTGGATATGTAACATTCAGAAGTAAGGTAGTTGGCTCTGCTGATCGGGGAGAGACAGTGGTATGTGTTAGGAATTGCCTTTCTCATTTGGTTCATGATATTGACACGAGCACAGGAGATCAAGTGTGGATGCAATTTCGCAATATACAAGGGGTATTGTTTGGTTTTTGTTATATTCCGCCAATTGATTCACAGTATTATTCCCATAACTCTTTCGCATCAATTCAGGAAAAGCTAAACTCTAGGTATATGAATAATGGAGTTATTATAATTGGCGACATGAATGCAAGGTTTGATAAGAGTGTGAGAGTTATTGTCATTAATAGGGCTGCCTAATTTTGATGAATTCTCTTATCCAGAGATTTCCGATGTAGTCAATGCTCCTAATGACAATGTTGAATTATTGTCGACCATATGTGTTGACAATACTCTGCTTGTGATTAATAATATCAAGTATCGTCATAAACATTTTTCAGGGAATAAAACATACCGGATGCGTGACGCATGGATCTCTGAAATGGACACGTGTCTCGTCTCCGGCGTTGATTGGCCTTTTAAGTGATTTCTCTGTGTTACAGCGAGGTGATCTTCCCTCAGATCACGCCCCAATCACGGTAACTGTTACCAGCACAGGTGTTGATTTGGATGGCCAACTGGCCAGGGCGACTATGCTGAGGGATCTCGCCGCTGTCCATGGTAGTGCTGGGAAGACGAAGCTGAATAGGAGGCCATTGCAGTTTAACAAAACTGATAAGGAAATGTTTGTGTACAGAGTCTAGTCCTGGTGAGGGAAACTGAGATATTGATGATTTTGAAAGAAATATAACAAGTGTCTTATATGATTGTGTTAAGAGCAGTGTGTGTGCAAATGAACAGGAAGAGGAGCAGAGTGGTGTAAATCGAGGGAGATGGGAGAGGCTGTTACGTGATTCGGACGATGCCAGTGTATGGAGAGCTATTAATTGGAAGGGTGATTACAGTGCTGATAAACACAGTGGTGCTTCGAATCCTAGTGACGAAGTATTTAGGGCACATTATGAGGCTGTCCTGAATCCCACAGACGTGGCTGGTGGGGGCGAGGGTAATGTGAACACAGGTGTCTATATTCCTGTCTTAGATGAGCCTATTTCGCCCACACAGGTGTATCAACAAGTAAGGATGATGAAACCTGATAAAGCGTGTGGACCAGACAGACTTCCACCTGGTGTGTTTTCCCTCTTGCCAGCACAGTGGATATTATCTATAACGACCCTGTTTAATAATATTTTCGTATCAGGTGTGTACCCACAGTCTTGGATAAGGGCTAAAGTGGTCACGATATTTAAGATGGGCAATAGATCAAACACCAGTATTATCGAGGGATCAGTGTCATTAATGGTATTTCAAAATTATATGACATGGTGCTGTGCTGTGCTGTGCGAGAGATTGAGTCATTGGTTTCGGCCATTTAGAGAGCAAGCAGGGGCACAGAAAGGCAGAGGTTGTGTGGAGCACATTGTTGCCTTACGTCTCACTGATGCAGCTAGACGTAAAAAGATAAAGCTTTTTGTGACTTTCGTTGACTTTACGAAAGCGTATGATTTAGTCCCTAGGGAAAAGTTATTCACGGTATTAAAGAGACTGAGATGTGGGATGTTGATGCTGGCAGCGATAGTGGCAATGTACCGTGTAACCGAAAGTATATTAGGTGGTGTCATCACAGCCACATTGGGGGTTAGGCAAGGCTCACCAACTTCGTGTTTCTTGTTCATAATTTTTGTGAATGAGTTAGAGTGATGAAAGAAAACTGTGAATGGATAAGATTTTAAGTATGGTTGCATATTTTAGTACTAATGAACGATACTGTGCCTTTGTGTCGGGCTACATACCACCAAGTACTTGCCGCCCACATGAATACCGCTGCTCCTGACGTCATCTCCACCTCTTACTCACACGGCCCCTTCGGACAGGGGCTTGGGCCAAGTGGGAGTAGAGGAGGAGAGGAAGAAGGTGGAAAAAAGAGTGAAGAAGAAGACGGATGTGGGGCAGACAGATATGGAGCAGGGGACGACAGGACAATGGACCGTCAGCGTCAGAAGTTCCTGAAAGCAGCGTATAGAACACTCCGACGTAAGCATGGAGCTGAGGTTATAGCACGTCCACAGCAGGAATGGGAACGAGCCCAGGGAGCCAGGAGACAGAGAGGGCTGCAGAGAATTGCAGAAGAAAAGGAAGATGAAACACAAGAATAAATGAAGTAAGTGAGGAATGGTGGGAGAAGGAGGATGACTAGGTGAAGGGCAAAAAACACCCAGATCGAGTTTGTAAACAAGCTCTTGAGGGGCCGGGGTACAGAGGTTAATGCACTAAAGGGCCTCGGTGAGGGCTGTTATCAATACTCTAATGGTGTGCCAGTGAGTAAGAGCAGAGGGTGTATACAGGGACAGGATGGAGATGTAATGATGACTCAATATCGGTATGAAAGTGTATAAAAGCTCTCTCATGGGAGGGACGAGAGCAGAGAGAGTCTGGCAGTCAGACAGAATTGTCGTGTCCAGCTGGGACAGACCGGGGAGAACACGGCCACGACCATGGGCATCGCGGTACTGGTGAGTAGAAGTATTTGAAGAATAGTCTTGCGGGAGAGTAACGCAAGGTGAATATGTGCCGTTTAAGTAAAGCATCGGCAGTCACTACTCGGAAAAACCAGCAATAATATTCGATGCGTATATCCCAGGTCGTGGGAGTGCTAATTAAGTAGTAGAATTAATTTAGAGTAAGACTTGTAATATTTAAGTGAACACTTATCACTCACGGATGGGTTGTCTAGTCTAGTGACTGAGTATACATAACTATCAAGTTAAATACTCATCTGTTGTTAAGTCATAATCATTTGATTAAAATTTCCCTTGTGTCAAGTCGAGACTCGGGATATTGTGCTCGTTTTAAGCTGTGTTATTAGTGTAAGGTACTGCAAATAGGTTGTATAAAAGATTTGAAAATTAAAATAAAAATTGTTCCTGCGTTTTATAACCTTAGTGTGGAACTGTTAATTTTGGGAAGTCCGGGTGGGTGTCTGGGGCAGAAAGGGGTATTTAATATCTTGTTGTCCTAACCTACGAGGTTGTAGGCCCCCTCAGGGCTTGTCACCACACTCTCTGCTGCTACTGTCACACGCTACCAACTACTAATTAGTGGCAGCCGTTCACCGTGCTTGGCGAGACTGAGTACGAAGGAGACCAAAGGTAATGTAGAGAGTGTAGGATATGACAGTGGTGGCAGCGGTGGGATATTTAAGGCTTTAATTAGACCTATTCCACACTTAGGTTCTAAACTCGTTGTATAGAAGTTAGTAGTGACTCTAGTTCAGACGAAATCAGTGGCGACTGGTTCAGACGACGTCAGTAGTGAGTTGAGTTCAGACGACGAGGATATTATTTTTGACTTAACTAAAACAATAATTGAAATGGCTGAAGCAACTTCGACTGGAGACATCAATGCTCTTTCTGACCGACTTTCAGAGGCGCTCTCAGAGAACCTGAAAGATCCTGTGTCTAGACTAAAAGGACTTACTTATTTCATTGGAAGTCAACATATTAAATTAACTGAATACCCAGGGTTGACTTTCGAACCAAGCGTTAGCACATGGCTTCAAGAAATAGAAAGTAAAACAACAGGAACCAGATGGACTGTGCGGGGCAGGATTGATGTTGCAAGGGAGTTTTCATTTGGTGCTAAAGGTGACTGGACTCAGTTTAAAACTGCTCTCTTAAAGCTATACTCACCCAAACAAGCTCTCCAACCCGCTCATTTGGCACTGAAGCATGCTTGTCGGAGAGTGGGCGAGCGACTTACTGACTATTGGTCACGGTTAGTAGATCTAGCGAAGCAGGTTGCGAGTATTAGGCCTAACTTCGGAGAGTTCGCCTTGTACACCGCCGTTACTACATTCATGGAAATGTTCCCAAGTCAGTATAGGGTTACGATCGAGGCTGACCAATATGATGACCCTGATAAGCTCGTCAATAAAGCAATCACGTGGGTGGAGCAGTGTAACTCTCCACTAGCCGAGGACAATATCACAAGAGAAAAGAGACGCGAAGCGGTTGCTCATGTGACGTTAGGTCCATCTGAAAGCAAATGTTTTATTAAGAAGGAGAAAGAAATTACTAGAAAGCCCTCCCCTGGACAAGAAAGTTGTCGTAGATGTGGTGAGGCAGGTCATCGAGCACGCCGTTGTCGCACCCCGAGACCGATCTCGCGAGGCCAGTATAACACTATGTCGACTGAAGAAAGACAGAAGTACAGGTGTTACCGATGTGGGAAGACGGGCCACCTAACCATATATTGCTTTGCCAAAGTGGACAACCAAGGTCAAAGGCCGTGGTGTGATCACTGCAAGAGTAAGACTCATCGCACCGAACAGTGTTTGGCACATGCCAATGAAAAAAAAAAAGATCAATTAATTGCGACGATGTATGGAACAGACCTGGTGGTAGTTATGGGAGCGTGTGGTGGAATGAGAGGTTGTCCCATGCTCCTGGATACCGAAGCATTTCGGTCGCTTGTTAACCAAGGAACCCATGAGAATTTAGGTGAAAATAAGCCTGAGCTCAAACCGTATCAAGGACAGAGGCTAGTATCCGCAAGTGGTGATGCGACTGAAGTGGTAGGAGTGGTTAACCTACCTATAGGACTAGCAGGACACACCTACGAGAGTGAATTAATAGTGGTAAGGAACTTACCATGTACTATTTCAGTGATCCTTGGTTCCGATTTTATTTTCGCTCGGAATATATGTATTACACCAGATCCGTTGTGTATAAGATTGATGGGAAGAAGGTAGAATTACAGGCGGGAGAGAAGAACCTTCGCATAGACGGTGCTTCATCCTTGACTGTAGTTGAAACTTGCTTATAAGATGAACAGGAGTATATCTCTGGATGTTGCATGACAAATAAGACAATCGTGATAGAACCGTACACGAGTGGTATAATCCCGTTAGAGACTGAAATTTCTGGGTGGACCTCTGGTTTATTCTCACTTAGTCCTGGTAGTACTTTTGCCTCTATGCTGTGGCCAGGGTTCGTACAAATGGTCCCGAGCGAGGCGGGAGGAAAGTCCAGAGTTTATGTTGCCTACATTAACACCACCCCTGACTGGGTCAGTATATCTGGCAGGTACAGGGTGGGGATAATAGAGCCATTCGAGGAGGTATGGTGGGACAACCAGGAGAATGAACAAGGACAAATAACTAGTGTAACACAGGGAGAAGAAAGATTAACTAAGCTCTTTCTAAAAGTAGATGAACTGTGTCCACCAAATAGCAGAGAGAACGATGCTCTCAAACATCTAGTGCGAAAGGATCCTCAGGTGTTTGCCTTGCCTGATGAGCCCCTGAACATTACACCCTATTTCCTCCATCACATCTGTGCTACAGGGCCGGTTGTAAACCGCCGTCCTTATAAGATACCGGTTAAGTATCATGAGGCTCTTAGGCAACAGTTAAGTGTGTTGAGGGAACAGAATATAACCTGTCCCTCTAGATCACCATATTGTTCACCCTTGGTCCCCGTGGCCAAGAAGGATTGTGGATTGCGGATCTGTCTTGATTTCCGTCATTTGAATAAGCAGATAATGTCAGACCCCTTCCCATTGCCAAACATTGCACAAATTCCTTCCTAGTTAGGAGAAAATACTGTCTTCAGCAGTTTGGATTTGAGGCAGGGATACCATCAGATCCCTCTGGATGAAGCGTCACGACCGCTGACCGCATTTTCCTCACCAGACGGTCATTGGGAATATAATAGCCTACCGTTTGGCTTAAAAGATGCCCCTGCTGCGTTCCAAAGGATCGTTAACGAAGTCCTGATAGGACTGAAAGGACGTATCAGTCATACTTACCTGGATGACATAATTGTCTATGGAAAGGATTTTGATTCGCATGTGGAAAACCTTGATGAAGTGCTCTCTAGACTTAAAGGAGCCCAACTTACTCTTAAGTTAGAGAAATGTAGTTTTTCCAAGGATGAAGTATCTTACCTAGGGCACATAATTTCCACTGAAGGATTGCGTCCTCACCCGGATAAAGTCCGAGCCATAAAGGAAATCGCAGTTCCTAAAACACTAAAAGAGCTTCAATCTGTCCTAGGATTAGTTAATTATTACCGTATATTTACAAGTGATTATGCTAAGATTGCTTTGCCTCTCACAATGTTGACTCGTGGAAAGAAGGAAATGAAGAATAGTAAACAAAAAGTCAAGTGGAACGACGAGGTGGACCAGGCTTTTAATAGTCTTAAGGGTAAGCTTACTGATGACATCGTACTCAAATTCTCCTCTTTTGATAAACCATTCTATCTGACGACAGATACGAGCGGTAAAGCAATAAGTGGTGTACTACAACAGAAGGATGAGGACGAACACCTTAGACTGCTGACAGAGTTTAGCAGAGCACTAAATAAGTTTCAAAGGAATGAGACAGTGTTTCTGATTGGAGATATGAATGGAAATGTAGGGAATGAGAAGGTGGATGGAGTGGTTGGTGAGTGGGGTGTGCCTGCAGAGATGGATGAGAATGGCAGTGCTTTAGTGGACATTTGTGCCGGGAGGGGGTTGGTATTAACTAATACCCTCTTCAGGCACAAAATGATCCATAGGTATACATGGCGAGTGGTGAGAAGGGTGGATGGTGGAATGAATGAACGGAAGGCAATGATTGACTATGTGTGTGTGGATGAAAGGCTGAGAAGATGTGTAATGGTTGCAAGAGTATATAAAGGTTGGGGGAGTGGACTTTCTGAACACCACTTGGTGGTGGCCAGAATCAGAATCCAAACAAGATGGAAGAAGAGGGGAAGGGAAGGACGGGAGGAAGTATTTGTTACAAGGAGGGTAGAAAAGTTACAAGAGGATGGAATAAAGGCTGAATATAAAAGGGAAGTGGAGTAGCGATTGGGTAAATATAGACTGGAGCAGATGGGGGACATGGAAGGTGTGTGCAAGATATTCACAGAAGAAATCTGTTCAGCGTGTGAGGTGGTGTGTGGGGTGAAGAGAAGACGAAAGGGGGTTCAGGGAACAGCATGGTGGACTGAAGAGGTGAGAGAGGCCGTGGCACAAAACAAGAAAGCATATAATGAGTGGATGAGGAGCAGAGGATTAGTAAGAGAGAGTAAGAAGAAAGTGGATCAGGAATTTGGAAGGAATTTGAGTGCAAAGTGGAGGAAATGTAAGAAAATGTTCTGGAAGGAGGTAAAGAGAGCTAGACTGGATGCCAACGAAGTCAGTGGGGGTGTGAAAGATAAAAATGGTAGATTACTAGTGTAGAAGGGAGGAAAAGTAAACAGATGGAGAGAACACTTTAATGAACTGTTGAACATAGAGAATGAAAGTAATGCAAGTATAAGTGGCTGGAGAATGGTGGGAAGAAGGAGGGTTGTGAGAAGACAGGAAGAAATCAGTAGGATGGAAGTGGTGGAAGCAATGAAGAAAGTTAAAATGGGGAAAGCCCCAGGAATTGATGGAGTGTGTGGTGAAATGCTGAAGCATGGGGGAGAGATAGTAATAGAATGGATGTGGAAGGTGTGCAGATTGGCTTGGGAGGAGGGTAGAGTCCCGGAGGATTGGAAGTCAGGTATAATTATTCCCCTGTACAAAGGAAAAGGGGAAAAACAGTGTGTGGTAATCATAGGGGCATTTGCCTTCTCAGTGTAATAGGAAAAGTATATAGTAGGATATACTTATTGACAGAGTTAAGAAAATAACAGAGGAATTAGTGGAAGAAGAACAAGGAGGTTTTAGGATGGAAAGAGATTGTGTAGGACAGATATTCATTCTTAGATCCTTAGTGGAAAGGTTTCTAGAGAAGGGCAAGAAGTTGTATGCAGCCTTCATGGATCTGGAGAGAGCATATGACAGGGTGGATAGACAAGGATTGTGGAAGGTATTAAGAATATATGGAATGGATGGGAAGTTGTTGAAGGCAGTGAAGAGTATGTATGAGGGTGCTAAGGCTGCAGTGCGTGTGGATGACAAACTGAGTGAATCTTTCCATTTGAAGGTTGGATTGAAACAAGGATGTGTCATGTCTCCATGGTTGTTCAATCTGTACATGGATGGGATTATAAAAGAGATACAATGTCGGGCAGTGTATGTTGGAGCGGCCCTAGTGAGAAAGGGCAGTGTTTGGAAACTCCCTGTACTGTTGTTTGCAGATGATACTGTGTTGTTGAGTGAAGACAAAGAGGAGCTGCAAGGCTTGGTAGATGAATTCGGGAGAGTGTGTAAGAAACGGAATCTAAAGGTGAATGTAGGGAAGAGTAAAGTGATGGTCTTCGAGAGAAGTGAAGCTAGTGAATGTACAGTGAGATTGGATGGGAAGGATATGGAGAATGTGAGTGCATTTAAATGCTTGGGTAATGAGTAAGAATGGAAGTCTGGAGGGTGAAGTGCTCGTAAGGATGCAGCAGGGAAGGAAGGTAGCTGGTTTGTTGAAGGCAGTGATTAGAAACAGGAAGGTGAGCATGGAAGTGAAAAAGCTGTTACATGACAGTATTGTGATACCAATTCTAACATATGGAAGTGAATCTTGGACCCTGTTGGAAGGACAGAAGTCAACAGTGAGAGCAGTGGAAATGAGTTATTTGAGAGGTGCATGTGGAGTCACATGGAGAGACAGACTAACAAATGAAGAAGTGAAGGAGCGTTGTGGTGTGGTTGTGGATGTGATAGGAAGCGTTAGGAGAAACATGTTAAGGTGGTTTGGGCATGTGGAGAGGATGGAGAGTGTAAGACTGATGAGGATAGTGTATGTGAGTGAGGTGGAGGGGGCGAGAGGAAGGGGGAGGCCGAGGATGAAATGGGGGGATGGAGTGGAGAGGTATATGAGAGAGGGGGGTGAGAGTTGGGAGCGGGGTAGTGAAATGGTGGGGGACAAAGCGAGATGGAGGCGATTTTATTGTGGCCACCCCATGCGGGATTGAGGCGTCTGGCAATAGATAGATAGACTAAATAAGGCTGAGCTTAATTATGCTCCTACTGAACAGGAAGCTTTGAGTATTGTATATGGATTACGGATGAATAGGCCTCTTGTCTTGGGATATAAAGTGATTGTGCAGACGGATCACCGACCCCTCACATGGCTTTTCAGTGTAAAGGAGCCTTCAGGCAGGATAGCTAGGTGGCAGATACAGGTTGCCGAATACGACTTAGAGGTGTCCTACCTGCCACGACACCAGAACCGAGTGGCTGATGCCTTATCACGTCATCGCTGAGAATAAGACGATGATGCAGAACTTATAGCTGTTACGAGTGGCGTGACCGACACTGATACAATTAGCTGGAATCTTGAAGAACTGCGAAAGCAGCAAGATGTGCATCCAGTTTGGAGATAATTGAAGCGGTATCTTCGCGGAGAAGTCCCTCAGGCCCCCAAACTGGCTGCCCGAGTGGAAGAGTTTTCTCTCCGCCAGGATGGTCTGTTATATAAGACCAAGTCTCGTGCATACGAGGGAAATGATGTATTACAGGAGGTTGTACCTGAACAAAGTGTGGCAGCAGCATTACACTTGGCCCATCATTTGCCACTGTCAGGACATGGTGGGGCCAAGATGACTATTGCGCGTGCCAAAAGATTTGCATACTGGCCAACTATGATCAAGGATATTACTGATTTGTGTTGGCATTGCAAACAGTGCATTACTTTTAAGAGGTCGGGGAACGCCCTGGCTCCACTTATGAGGTACCCACATGTGCCGGCTCCATGGTATCGGGTCCATATGGATATTATAGGCCCGTTAAATATGTCTGAAGCAGGACATAAATACGTTCTTACGGTAGTGGATACACTAACCAGATTCCTTGTTGCTGAGCCACTGAAAACAAAGACAGCGGAGGAGGCAGCTCGCGTGTTTGTGGAGCGAGTTGTGTGCGTTCACGGAACTCCGCAGCAGCTGATCACTGACCAGGGAACGGAATTCATGAATACTACTTTACGCGGCATTGCGGACATGTTGAAACTAAAGCACATCACTACGACACCGCATCACCCTTCTGCGAATGGACTAGTAGAACGCGTGAACGGAACTGTCATTCAGATCCTGCGTACGATGATCGAGAGTAATGCAAACCATTGGCACAGGATGATACATTTGGCATGCATGGCTTACAATTCAGGATACAATAGGTCGATCAGGGACTCGCCCTATTTTCTGTTATATCTGAGGGACCCGCAGGTGCCCTATCAGACAATTAATGAAACTCAACCTCATTACAATTTGGATGATACAAGATACATGCTAGCAGCCATGGCAACCAAGGTTTTTCAGAGATGTCAGTTGTACTTGGACCGGGCTAGTACCGAAAACGAGAATTACAGGGCTAAAAAGACAGTAGTGAATCCAGTTAAGGTAGGACACAGAGTGTATGTACGTACGATTCCTAAACGGGGAGTTGCTAGGAAGTTACAGCCTCGCTACGCGGGACCATACAGGGTCAAAGAGCGTATTAGTGATGTTGTAATTAAAGTGCGACGTGTGAAGGATGGAGCTGTCTCCACCCTTCATGTTGATCACGTGCGAGTGATTCCTGAATCTTGCCTCATCAGTAAAGATAATAAGAATGTACGTCGGGTGTACCCAGTACATGAATCAGATGATGATGATGGTGAGGATGGCATTGGTGATTTTACAGCCATTCCGGTATCTAGCCACGGTGCAAGGCAATCATCCAGTGTGTCAACAAATCAAACTTCTGGGAGTAGTAGCAACCCAGTTCAGCAGAGTGGGGACGAAAGTGATAAAGTAAAAACGAGAGTGAATATGAAAGTAGAATCAGAGATGAGAGCGAAGGAAGAAGCAACGTAGAAAACGGAACAAACAGTTGCGAGGCGAGTGGTGACGGGGAGTCCCCGAGTAAAGTGGTCGGCCCGGAGCCAGATTATTCCTCCCCAGCTAGCCGCCTCAGCCCTGCGTCGGCTCCTAGGTACAGCTTAAGGTCACACACAACAGTAGAAGATTTACCTCTAGTTATGGACAGGTCAATAGAACACACTCACAGGAAAACAAGTATTGAGTAAGTTATTCTAGTCAGTATTTTATTTAGTTCCAGGTTAAGCTGCTTGCTGTCCAGTGGAATATAGAGCACATGGACAACTCATCCACCCTTGTGTCGTCATTAAAAGAGACTTTGCTTTCATTTCAACGTGAGGTTGACATTAGATTTAATGACTTAAAAAATTCTATAAACTGCTTGTTGTCGGATAAACCACTGTCTGGACGTCGAACTAGAGGCGCAGTTGACCTAGTTGGTGATATTGCTAATGCTTTATTTGGAACTGCTACCCAGGGTCAGGTAGACGAAATTCACGCTAGACTGGGTCAAATTGAAGAGATGTCCGTGAAAGAGCGTCGAGTGTTAAATGTACACTCTCAGATATTAAATACTACTATAAGAGACATGTCACACATGCATGCTGCAATTATCAAGTTGCAGCGGGCAGCTAATATTTCACATGAAATAATTAGGCTCTTCTCCATAAAAGCCTTGCAGTTGGAAGGCGAAACTCGTGTATTTGAAGTTTTTCTTAATCTTCAGTTAGCTTTGTCGGATATCATTACCGATCATGTGACGATTAAGTTAGGCCTGCAAAATATGATGTAAACTCGTCTGAGTGCGGACGTCGTACCAAATATGTTATTGCTGGAACTCTTAAATAATATTTCTTTAATGAGACAAGGACTGCTTTTCCCTGCTCGTCCCGAATACTTTGCGTTTTATAGGGATCTCGTTAAGGTAGTACCTCGTAAGACTCCCTCTTCAGTATGCTTCTACTTATTAAAACCTGTTCAGGGTGACCCGGCAGACACCTTTGATGTCTTCCGGATCACTTCCTTGCCTTATAAAGTCCCTGACACAGATGTTTATGTGCAAACTGTCCCCTCTGCTAAATTCATTGCACTGAGTGAAAATCGGTTACACTATATGCTTATGGACGATTTCACTCAATGCCGCACTCATCGGCAGTTGCTGGTGTGCGAGCCGCAGAGTCCAGTTTTGAGGTCAAGTACTAGCACGTGTGAAAATGCCACGTTCCTCAACAAGGACTTTGCGCCTCGGCTTTGCAGGAAAAGGGTTGTAAAGGACTTTGTTCCTGTGATTATTAAGGATAATGATAAGTGGTGTTTTTCTATTAATAGGCCTATGCAATTTACTCTTAATTGTGCTATTAATGATATAAGTAAGACAATTCAGATTGTTAAAGGTATAGGACATTTGATTCTGGGTGATGGTTGCAGTGCTCATAGTGAAACACTCACACTGCCAGCTTATGCCACCCTCGCCAAGGATACTAAACTGTCTGTGTTCCCCCACACATTACATTTCAATATGTCTCTCTCTCGTATTGAACTAGATGCAATTAGAGCAATCCCTGAGATCTTTCCCCAGAATAACTCCTTCACACCCTTGTACCTAGATGAATTATTACAATTCCAATCTAAACTCCTCCTTCTCAAACCACTACCCAAACCAACCCAGCCAATTGCTCTTGCAGTTTATGTTTATGCTCTGTCAGGTGTTACTGCCATGTTCCTCGCTTCTTATCTAGGATATAAGTGTTGGATCAACAGGCGCTGTTGTCGCTGCATAGGACCGTCATTCGAGTGTTCCCGATTTTGGATCGACCTCTCTATCTTCTCGCCACCCGGGGGTGCTCAACCCCGGAAACTTGATGTCCATGAGAGGCACATGGCGAGAACATGGGGAGAGGGGTGTCGGGCTTGCGACCACCAAGTACTTGCCGCCCACATGAATACCGCTGCTCCTGACGTCATCTCCACCTCTTACTCACACGGCCCCTTCGGACAGAGGCTTGGGCCAAGTGGGAGTAGAGGAGGAGAGGAGGAAGGTGGAAAAAGGAGGAGTGAAGAAGAAGACGGATATGGGGCAGACAAACTTGGAGCAGGGGACGACAGGACAATGGACCGTCAGCATCAGAAGTTCCTGAAAGCAGGTTTTTTTTTTTTAATGCAAGGAAGAAGGATCCAAAGGCCAGGGCCCGCATACTGTTCCTTCCAAGAAAAAGTAATAACAATACAAAAGAGAGCCAAATTCAAGATCCATTCATTTCGAGATGCCTCGACACACTGCGTTTGAAAGATTGGAAATCATAGGAAGTAGGGAACACAGACAGAGGGAGACAGTTCCAGAGTTGACCTGTTTCATAAATGAAGGACTGGGAGTAACGGTTAACTCTTTCATTTGAGAGTTGGACAGAAAAGGGATGAGAGTTTGTTGCTAGACGGGTACTACGTGCCCGTCGTAGAGGTGGAAGGATACAAGCAGACAGTTCAGAGGAACAGTGACTATTCAAGTAGCGACAGAAGAGAGATAAAGAAGCAACAGTGTGGCGAAGAGACAAAGGTTGAAGGGAATCAGTAAGAGAAGGAGAGTTAATGAGACGAAAAGCCTTTGACTCCACCCTATTGAGAAGAACTGCATGTGGGGAGCCTCCCCACACATGAGAGTTGTACTCCATACACGGAAGAATAAAACCCGTGTACAAGGTCAACATCTGTGCAGGGGTAAAGAAAGTTCGGAGTCGGCCCAGCACACCTAATCTCTTGGAAGCAGATTTCACGAGAGATGTAATATGTTCTTTCCAAGACAAATCCCGAGAGAATGAAACCCCTAGCATGTTCAAGGATGATGCAGGACTGAGCTGGACATTATTAAACATTAGTGGGTAATCCTGAGGAAGATTTTGTCGGGTTGATAAGTGTAAGAACTGAGTTTTTGATGCATTAAAAATAACAAGATTATTTTTACCCCAATCAGAGATATGAGCCAAGTCAGACATTAGGTGTGCCATAGCCTCATCCCTTGTTTGCTGAAGTAACTGCTGAGATGGACGTTGCGGAGATCGAATGGAAAGGTGAAGGGTGGAATCATCAACATATGAGTGGATAGGGTTAGATATACAGCTTTGAAGGTCATTGATGAATAAAAGAAAGAGAGTTGGTGATAGGACAGAGCCCTGAGGAACACCACTGTTGATAGGTCTAGGAGAAGAACGATTGCCGTCTACAACAGCAGCTATAGAATGACCAGAAATGAAGCTAGAGATGAAGGCACAGACAGAAGGATAGAAACCGTAAGAGGGCAGTTTGGAAATTAAAGATTTATGCCAGACTCGATCGATAGCCTTTGAGATGTCAAGTGCAATGGCAAAGCTTTCGTCAAAGTCCTGAAAGGAGAATGACCAGGAGCCTGAAAGGTAGGTGAGGAGATCGCCAGTGGAGCGTCCCTGACGGAACCCATACTGACGATCAGAAAGAAGGTTGTGACAGGAAAGATGCTTTAAAATTTTTCTGTTAAGAACTGATTCGAAAACTTTTGATACACAGGATGTTAAAACAATTGGACGATAGTTAGAGGGTTGGGAATGGTCACCCTTCTTTGGGACTGGCTGAATGAGAGCAAACTTTCAGCAAGAAGGAAAGGTACAAGTTGAGAGACATAGGCAAAAGAGTTTACATAGGCAGGGTGGAAGCACAGAAGCACAGTTTTTGAGGACAACAGGAGGGACTCCATCAGGCCCATATGCCTTGCTAATATTGAGGCCAGTGATGGCAGAAAATACATCAGCTGAAGAAATTTTAATGCCAGTCATGAGGAAGTCTGAGGGGGGAAGTGATGGAGGAACAGCACCGGAATCGTCTAATGTAGAATTGGAATAGAAAGTCTGAGTGAAGAGATCTGCTTTATCAGTAGAAGAAATAGCTACAGAGCCATCAGAGTAGCAAAGAGGAGGGAAGGATGATGAGGTAAAGTTGTTAGAAAGGTTTTTGGCAAGGTACCAAAAGGAGCGAGAAGAATTCGAGTTGGGGAGTTGGGAACATTTAGTACGGATGAAATTATTTTTAGCAGAGCGAAAAACACACTTAGCACGATTCCGGGCAGAAATATAAAAAAGATGTGGTCCAGGGGTGGGTTGGCTCAGGTACCTTTTAAAGGCCCTCTCTCTGTTGCGGACAGCATTAGAACAAGGGTGATTAAACCAAGGCTTTCTTGCATTAGTCAGAGGATATGAAAAAGGAATGTATGCTTCCATGCCCGAGAGAATAACCTCCGTAATGCGCAGGGCACACTCAGACGGCTCCCAGCCATGGAAGCAATAATTATTCCAAAGAAAATCAAAGAAGTACTACCTGAGGGCCTCCCAATCTGCAGTTCCAAAGTGACACAAGCGGCGTTTTTTTGGAGGGTCCACAGGCTGTACTGGAGCAATAGGACAAGTTAAGGTAATAAGGTTATGATCGTAGGAGCCCAACTGAGAGAAAAGATTAACAGTGTAAGCAGAAGGATTATTTGTTAAGAAAAGGTCAAGTATGTTGGAACTCTCTCCAAGGCGGTCAGGGATACGGGTAGGGTGCTGTACAAGCTGCTCTAGGTCATTAAGGATAGAAAAGATGTAGGCTTGTTCACCAGGTGGATCAGTGAATGGAGAGGAGAGCCAAAGGTGGTGGTGAACATTGAAATCTCCTAGAATGGAGATTTCA
>JAGKTI010019737.1:0-11956 GCA_018397915.1 Birgus latro | reverse complement strand
GGACGGTGAAAGAAAAAGAGAAAAGAAGAGGGGGGAGAAGGAGGAAAGAGAAGAAGGAAGGAGGAGAGGAGGAGGAAGAGAGAGAGAGAGAGAGAGAGAGAGAGAGAGAGGCACACAATACATTTCAACATATTCGTAATCCCTAACAACATCCACTATCACCACTCTCACCAGATCTCCACTTATCCACTCCATGACACACACACACACACACACACACACACACACACACACACACACACACACACACATACACACACACACACACACACACACACACACACACACACACACACACACAGTCTCAACAATATCCCTTACAACATGCACCATCACCACATGCACACTAAATCCCAGCGTGACCACTCCATCCCATCACCTCATCAAACGGCATTGCCAAGTGAGTGGGTAATGTTAAGCAGTTAGAAGACGTCTTCCCTACTTGATAACCAACACATTAATCCCCGATAATATCCTGCAGAGTTTCATTTCCTACTCTTCTCCCATTTGCTATCAATTATCTGAGGTTTGATGGGGAACCTCGGTACTATTAATGAACGTTACAAAGTACGAGTGGGACTGGAAAGGAAAGTTTCGAGGCAGGATGAATACAGAGTGATGGTAAATGAGGGTGTAGATGGTTGAGCTTGTATGTGTTAACCTGAAGATTGTGAAAAGAGGATAATGATGGTTGGCTGAATCTGGACGGAACGTTTCAAGGAAGGATGGCATAAGTATGATGGATACTCGGGGTGTTGGTGGCTGAGTTTGATCATGAGCAGATAAATTATACTTACCTACGTCACTCTGACTAAGAGGTGGTGCGTCTACATGTGTGCGTCTGTGTGTGTGTCTGTCGTGAGAATAGTTCTAGTCTTGAGAAAATGAACAGTTTTCATCTGATTTTAAAGTTTGTGGATGTGTCGAGGGCCAGCCCATGACCAAATCTACCGTTTTTTCTTAAGTTGTTTAAAGGCCAAAGTCACAGGATGAGGTCAAAATCGAGCTTGCTTTGTAGGATTTACCTCTGAGTTATTGTTCTCAAACCTAGTTGGTTTCGTCATCAGCTGTACCTCAGCCCTTCCCCAAAATCTGGTTAAAGTCGATTTTTTTTTCAACCGGATCTATTCTCACGGTTGCCGTGAGATCAGCTCCGACGGTGAAATGAACAACAGTTCTTATCTCATTTGCCTAAATTTGGTGGTGTTAGCAGCCAGCCCATAACTAAACCTCCTGTTCTTTCATAACAATCGGTTAGAAGTCGAGGTCACAGAGTAAGGTTAGCTAAGAGCTTGCCTTTTAGGTTTTTACAGCCACAGAACTCTTTTCCTTTGCCACTGAACTCTGTAAGGTGAATTGCATAAGAACGAAAATTCTAATCAAGTAAAACTGAAAGACCTATAGTATCAAAAGAGAAAATATTATTCAGAACCTAACACTTACGCTTCTCTGACTCACCCTTCTCCTGAAAAATATTGTGTGTCGTTTCCTGTGATAGAATTTTATAGTTGCCTGCATCTAGGAATTGTTAATGGTACCCAGTATTAACACTCTCACCCTCTTATGTCTCACTCTCAATTCTGTAAAATCTTCTGACGGCAGTTGGAATATATTACAAAAGAAACTGCGACAATAACAAGGTAAATGAAGAAAAATTAAGGAAAGATGTACAAGCTGAGAAGTTGCAGTAGCAGTAATGGTAGTAGTAGTGGCAGTAGTAGTAGTAGTATGTAGTAGTAGTAACAGTAGTCATAATAGTAGCAGTAGTAGTAGTAGTAGTAGTAGTTGCAACCACAGGCTCATCTGAATGTGAACCAAGTGGACTGCAGGCCAAAGGTACCATTCTTCCTCAGTCCACCATCCTCCTTCAGTGGATCGGAGGGTACTGAAGGACTTTTGCATATCTGGGCAACTCCACCTCCCTGTCATATCGGTGCCACCGCATGAAGGCGTCGCTCTCCAGCACTATAAGCTGAAAGGTGTGGAAATATTACGCTTCGGAAGAGCCTGCACAGGGAGTGAATGGCAGGAATTACTTAACTGGAGAGGAAGCTGCGTAAAAAGACATAAGTGGAGAGATCGCGAGGGAGCAATATAATCTCAGAGAGGGACTGCGACGAGAAATATTCCTCACAGTCATATTAAGCGCTGAGCATAAGAAGGAACATGATTTAGGTATGAGAAACCTCTCGTAAGATTCTGAAGTCTTTTTGTGCGAGTAATAATTTAGCAAAAAAAAAAATAAATAAATAAATAACAAGTGAGCAATATTAGTCACTATTTTTCTAAGCATTTATTTTTATTGCACTTATGAACACGGTGAAAAAAAAATACAGTTAGAATTTTTCCATCACATCACATTTTAATACAAACTTAAAAAGAAATTCAATAAAAATAGAGCAAATTATAAATCTGAATCGATCTACAGTATATGGTATTGTTTTAAATTTATTGAAAATGAAAATATTTAGCAAATGTAGTTATTTGAGAGGTGCATGTGGAGCCACATGGAGAGACAGACTAACAAATGAGAAAGTGAAGGAGCGTTGTGGTGTGGTTGTGGACGTGATGGGAAGCGTTAGGAGAAACACGTTAAGGTGGTTTGTGCATGTGGAGAGGATGGAGAGTGAGAGACTGACGAGGAGAGCGTATGTGAGTGAGGTGGAGGGGGGGAGAGGGAGGGGGAGGCCGAGGATGAGATGGAGGGATGGAATGGAGAGGTATATGAGAGAGGGGGGAGTGAGTTGGGACCGGGGTAGTGAAATGGCGGGGTACAGAGCGACATGGAGGCGATTTGTTTGTGGCCACCCCGTACGGGATTGAAGCGTCTGGCAATAGATAGATAGATAGTTTTTTAAACATATACATAAAGAAAACAACACTATATATTCCATGACACATATAACTTTTCTAGTCTTTGTAACCTTTTGTTTTTTCTCCAAAACTTCGTTGGATGCCCAGTCGTTTGCTCACTTCTTCTGGTACGTGCATATGTATCATCCAGCAATAAACCGCCATCATACTGACCTTGGTACCCTGGTACCTTCTTTACATGTCCTTGATATCCTGATGGAATCATTCGACCTGTTCTTCACTCGCTGTTCCAAAGTGAACTTTGAGACTTATGTTGCAACCATCTCCATAAACTTGACCAAAAAGTTTCTCACAGTTTCTTTGAAATTTGAATCCTTATCGTTATCTATTGTACGTTATTGTATTGTTACTTGAACGTGGGCCAGATTATCGTCATTTGCAGGTTATTCCTCAAAATTCGGAAGCAGAAACCAGAAAACAGTACCATTCGGCATCTACTTCACAACACTTCTTCATGACTAGCGCCGTCCTTTAGTGATAATCTATTACTACAACTCAGCGTTCAAGAAAGGAGATGGTAAATTTAGGCCATGTTGGAGCAAAAGGAATATAGAACAGTTTCTAGTAGCATGGTGTGGCGTGGAATGCAAGATGAATCAGGACTCACACTGACTGCACATCTGATGGACCTAACCCAGTGAATCCTGTCAGGGATTTCACTGCCCAGCTCATGCTACCTTTACTGTTAGTCATGTTTTCTTGCCTGTTTTTTTGTTTATTTGTGGAATACACTTTTACCCTTCAGAATTAACCAATTCTGACCAAACTTGGACATAATCACCAGCCTATGACCTAGCTGTGTTCTCAAGGTCTTGGTTGCTAGGCAACTATCTGTTGTCTAGCAAAGGCTGAAAAAAACGTTTTTTTTAGTACTTTTCACATTTTGACCTGTAGAAGCATTACTACTGGGCATAGAAAGCTGACTTCTTCAGGTGTCATCTTGAGGTCATTCCCCTATCGGAAGTGTGCCATCCATTTTTCCTCTCTCTCTCTCTATTTTTCGAGTGGCAACCATGTGAAGATTGACCTCAGTATCGTTAGCAACCAGTCCCGGTTTTCATAAATGTCCCCCAAGTTCCCCAGCGGTTTGATGGAATTCGGTGAAACTTTGCATGCTTATAGACATCGACTCGTATTACAACTTTCTGCTGTACATCTATTTATTACATTGGCCAAGTCAGGGGTCAAAGGTCACCAAATGCAAAAACAGTGAAAACAGGTTAAATCAGAACTATGCTCGCACAAAACGATAAGGCTCCGATGATTATTAAGCCAGGGCCATGATTCTTGGATGAAATATTGCACTGGAGTACCTCTATATAGCAATTGCTTTTGGTATCGAAACTCATTTCTAATAGCTGTCAGCACCACATACAATATGTACCTCTGGTGGGCCCTTCCATGAAATTCAAGTACTCTAGCTCCAGAATAGGTGGATGGAACTGAATGAAATTTTGCATGCTTATTGACGTTGATAAGTACTACACGTGTGCTTCATACATGCATGACCTAGGTCAGGGGTCAAAGGTCATCAAGTCAGAAAATATGAAAAGTGCTAAAATTATTACCTTGCTCGTGTGAATTGTTTAGGCTCTGAAGATTTTTAAGCCAGGGCCATGATTCCTGGGAGGAATGTTGAATTAGAGTACAACCATATCAATGAACGTAGCCAAGGTGTTTGATTAGATGGAGAAATTGTAGGTGTATCATAGACTAGGCTTCCGGTTTACCACCGGTGGACTGTAACATGGGTCGCTTCCTCGAAAAATGGTGCGTCGTCAAATAGACTGAATAGCTAGGTCCCTCTCTTACTCACCTTCCCCCTATGTGTGTTGTAAGTGAGGTGAGTTATAGAGCACTCATGGGTTATGGAGTTTACTGTACGCAGTTAAATCAAAATGTGATTGACAGCGTAACGTAGCGTGACGGGAAACCTCCTACCTGACCCTATGCCTAGTTATATTCGACGGAGGATACCTAAAGTCTCCTTCTTACAATAATGCCTTCAGTCAACTTTTTCTCCATATGCACTTGTTAAACCATGAAGCTGTAACAAATCATTAGAAGAAATATGCTGCGTTAAGCCACATTGCCCATAGCATGCTAAGCTATGATTTGCGTGTTGATTATGTTGTGTCATGTTAGGTTAGTATGTGTTATCTAATATCCGGGTGTCAGTGGTCTTTTACTTGCTGCATGACACACGGAAAATAATCTTCTGATGAGTAATTGTCCAACCTCACTGGTCAAAATAACCAAACAAGAGAGAGAGAGAGAGAGAGAGAGAGAGAGAGAGAGAGAGAGAGAGAGGGAGAGAGCATGCCGTGAGAGCCACCAGTGTCCAAGGCTCGGAAAAAGAATTACAGACGAGCGCTACTTTTGCCGGAGAAGTTCAGAAGGGAAGGCGAGGCGGGGCATGGGAATTATTTATGTAGGAGGTTAATATTCGGGCTCCTATGACTCACTAAGCTAAATATAGTTGTCTAAATTTTGCTGTAATTGAATGCTAGAGTTTATCGAACCATGGGAGGGCTAATGCTATCAGGGTTAGTGGTATCAGGGCTGATGGTATCAGGGTTAGTGGTATCAAGCTAATGGTATCAGGGTTAGTGGTATCAGGGTTACTGATATCAGGGTTAGTGGTATCAGGGCTAATGGTATCAGGGTTAGTGGCAACAGGGCTAATGGCATGAGGGCTAGTGGTATCAGGGCAAATGGTATCATGGTTAGAGCTATCAGGGCTAATGGTACGAGGGTTAGTCGTGTCAGGGCTAATGTTATTAGGGTTAGTGGTATCAGTGGTAGGGTATCGGGCTGCTATTACTCACTCTCAGCTAAATAAAACCGTCTGTCGTAAGCTGGAATAGAATTATAGAGCTGTTAAAATTACGAGAGACCTAAATGAATTTTATTGCAAATGTGGTCTGAGAAACTTGAAAATTTACCAACTCTTTTAGCCCTTGCTCGTACTCATTAATTCACTACACACTTTGTCTTGGTTGCACCAGTTTTATTGGCTATTTGAGTGAAAAGGACTATGCAATATTAAGTGCAACATATGGTGAAGAAAGTTTAAGAATATGGTAATATGTCGTGGTGGTGGGAATTGGCTCATTTTAGGGGTGGAAAGTGGTAAATTGGCTCATTTTATGGAAAGGAACGTTGTATCTGGCTCATCTCAAAAGTTATGGGCAGGTTTTTGCGGATTACAAAGGTCTATCTCTCTATCTATAGCCAGACGTCATAATCCAATAATGGGTGGCCATTTGTCTTTGAGTTAGTTGTTTTACTGGAAGGGGCACTAATCCTCCGTCAACCCACTTGCTGACACGTAGTGAACACCTACGGAATGGTTATATGGTTAAAACCAAGCATTATAAATGGTGTCCTGGTTTCCAGGGAACCATTAGGCTTGTTATTCTATGTAATGCCACCTGAAAAGGAAAGAAAAACAATAGAAAGTAACAGGAAAGGTGGGAGAAATAGGAAGAGGTGGGAGTAGACACAGAAATAGAATGATACTGGTGTACGAAGAAGTAGGCAGCACTACATCAAGCGAGCGGATAAAGGTCGCTACCTCTTACCACCAAATGAAAGCTGTTAATTTTGCTCTAATTGCCGAAAGAAACTCTTTATTTGAGGAAGTCGAAGAGTACAGTTACTTAGGTCAGATAATAAAACTAATGAAAGATCATGATAGCGAAATAAAAAAGTCTCATTACAATTGGATGGAAAGCTTTCGGTAAACATAGAAACGTCATGAAAAGTAGCTTGCCAATATGTATGAAACGAAAAGTATATGACGAATGTATAATCCCAGCTATGACGTTAGTCTGTGTGACCTGGACACTGCAAAATGGATGGAAAGTCAAGTAATCAGTTCTGAAAGAGTAATGGAAAGGCCAGTGTTGTGAATACCGGTAGGAGACAGGAAAAGATCAACTTTGGTGAGAGAGCACACTAAAACCAAAGGAACTATAGAGATTAAAAAAGAATAGAAATGGAGGTGGACAGGTCACGTAGCAAGAGTATGGGATAACCAATGGAATAAGAGGCACGTGACTGTATACGTTGCAGACAAATGCCAGACAGGAGACGGAGAGATAGGATAAAGAAGTCCATAGGCAAAACGTGGCAGATGTTGACTCACTCAATGAATGCGTGGAAAAGGTTTGGAGAGGCATTTGTTCAGCAATGGACTTCCACACATGTGTGTGTAAGTTCGGCAACATCAACGTTATCGCGTTTGTTCCGACTGCGATAGTCCTGGCATGTATACAGGAAGGAGGGGTGGGTGTTAGCGCCAAAGTGATGGCATGTGAAAGTATGTGACACTTAGAAGTATTGACCACTGGGCCTGAAATCTTTGCCAAGAGTCCAACATATTTTAACACAGGGTGTCCCAAAAATAGCGTTCTACAAGAATCTCGCAAGATGATATCTTCTGTGCTATGGGAACAGCTAAGTCAGCTGGTGTGGGAATGGGTATGTCAGAGGAATTAAGAAATGGAGAAAAGATGCAGAGAAGATATTGGTAATGCTGACTGAGGTGCTTTCTCAACACACAAAAAATCGCCCGATGGAGTGACGTGGAGGAGGCGCGTTATATAATATGGACTACCGTGTATATCTTACCATAGAATCGGCCCTGGGTTGCTGTTCCATTACCGTACTTGTCCATCAGTTACACTACTTGACAGATCTAAACTTTTTATCTAGTTCAGAAATGGGAATGGGTGGTTTGCATTCAACTGACGGTGCTGATTACAAGTATGTTTTTACTTTTTCTCCATAATACAGAGATTTTCTGAAATTTAGCCTTGAATTTTTTCCTCCACTAGTCACAAATCAATATGCTCCTATCGCCTGGTTATGCCGGGAATATTTTTTTTAACCCGCCGAGTCCTGACCGGTTTTTTTACCCAGCCTACCCCCAGATCCCGACCGATTTTCGACTTTTTGTTTTTTGGCTGAAACCATCGCTTTTGGTGAGAAACATCGAAAATTCATAGTGAAATCGCGATCCTGAGGTAAAAAAATGTTGATACAGGTGTCGCTCAACCTTAAGTTTTCCTTCTTTTTCAGGGTACCTGGCTAAAAAAACGAACTATGGAAGGGTTGACTAATTCAAACCACTTTAAATTATGTATTTATTTCATTTATTTGGTACGAATTTATGTGTAGTAAAAGTCTATAATGGTTTTCACACAATAATATAGGCGTTTATAAGCATTGTTCACTTATCCAAAACCCCAGTATACGGCACCTTCCTTTACGACATTACCACCTCATCACTTCTGTTTGTTTCTACCTCTAGCTTCTTTGTTTCTTTGTCTTCCACCTCAGGAATCACTTATACCGTGAATTTCGTCATTACAGAGACCGTGGGGCAACATACCTTTACTGGCTGGGTTACTGCTAACAGGTGAATTGCCCAGTGTTGGGGGAGGGGGGCTAAGGGGGGGTTAGGAGGGGCCAGGCAGTATCCCTGCTTGACAGCAGGTAGAGGAAGGTCTCCCACATATGTCTACCAAAAATCACCCGCGAATCATGAAAAATGTACACACAATGGGCCTTGCAATTCCGTGACATATGGTGTACGTCGTTGGGTCTGTCAGCGGAAAAAAGTTGCGACGTACACCGTACGTCGATGGGACTCAGCGGGTTAAGAAAAAACTGCATATGCTAGACCACAATGAACATCGTAAATGAAATCAACGCCACGTTATTGCCTTGGGATACCCATTTTGTCTCTGAACTGAAATTCGTGTCGAGTAGTGTTGTCTTTCATACGATCACATCACCATCATCGTTATCATCAGCATCCTTTCTACTTTTTTTCCACATAAGGATAAGACCCCTCATTTAGTTTTGTTCAGCTCAGGGAAGGCGTTACGAACTGGAGCAGTTAGATATAGTGCTCAATCACCACCACACTGCTCGTTACTTGTAGTAAGCTAAAGAAGATAGTCTGCTATAGTGCTTTTAGTTTAAGTTGGTCAAGACTTGTGTTCTGTTGCAGCTAATTTCAACAAGCTCAATGCCAGAATCAGACAATAATGTGGATCCACATCCTTAACACAGCATTTCTTCACGACTGGCATTATATTGTAGTGCTATTGTTACAACTCAGTATTCAAGATGTAGGGACAGTAATTTAGGCCAAGTTAGAAAAAAAAAAAGATATGGCAGAAAGTATAAATTACAAAAATAATCGTACTGAAAGAGTTATATAATTCTGAAATTCATCTCTCCACTCCCTTCTTTCTCCTTCCTCCTCTCCTTCCCCTCACACCTCTTCTCTTTCTCCTCCACTTCTCCCTCCCTCGGCCTCTCTGTCATTCACTTTTTCCTCGCTTCTCTGTGTTATCCTTCCTCCCCCTCCTCTTGCTCCACGTTATCCTTCTCTCTCTCTCTCTCTCTCTCTCTCTCTCTCTCTCTCTCTCTCTCTCCTTGTCCTTCTTTCTTTTCCCTCTCCCTTACTTATCTGACAGGTCTCCCCTCCCATTCTCTACCCTCCTCCCCCTCCATTTCCGTTCCCCTACTGTTCCTCTCTTCCTTCCCTTGTCAGTCTTCCTCTCTCCCTCTGCCTCCCTCCATCGTCTCCCTCTCCCTCTCCTTTCCCGCTCCCTCTTTCATCAGACCTCCAGTAGTGTACAGTCAGTCTCTACTCTCAGCTCCTCCATAAGCCTACCAACTACTCATTTTCCTGTTTCTCTAACTTAATTCTTTCAGTGTTTCTTGTGGTATTTCTATATGCGTTTCCTTAATATTGCTCTGTTTTTCTTTAACATTTTTTTTTATATTTACATAAATTTTCTGTTCAATATTTCCTTCATTGTATTGTTCAGTATCTCTAACACTCTCACTAATTACAAAAAAAAAAAAAAATCACAACTTTTTGACCGATTCATTAATTTTCATTATTATCCCACCACTTTTGACTATAGTATTTCCTTCGCTATTCTTTCACTGTTTCTCCTATGTATCGGCCTCCACGTCCCCTCACCCTCTCTCCCCATTTCCACCTCGTCCAATAGTCGCTTTGTTTCCTTTTGACAATAACCCCTAACCCCTTTTTAGCTCAGTTGATGGCCAGGTGGTAGTCAGCTTGGAGGATAAGTTTGGCTAGTAAACAAGGAGGTTCATTGCTACCTCATAACTAATGCTTACCGAATTTCACACAATCACGATTTGGAAGTTATGAGAGTGGACCAGTTCCTCTGCATCAAAACAAAACGGCAATACCTACCACTATCTATAACATAGTGTTTCCTCATCCTTGGTGCCTCTTCCTGCCTTTACATTTAGCATCCAATTCCTTATGATTCCACTGTACGATGTTGTATTGGCATCTCTTCTTGGCTTTATGCTATAATTCCTATGCTTTATGAGTCCCTTGTTTGGTACCATTTCCTGCTTTTATCACCTTGCCCCGAAGGAGTTCGGCGAGGTATTTTTTTGGTCAAATTTGTTTGTTTGTTTGTTAGCAACATTACGGAAAAACGGCTGGATAAAATTACATGAGACGTTTAGGATATGTGGGCACTGGTCCCAAAAGAAAGTAATTAAATTTTGAAGGTAATCGAATGAACTTAAAAGGTCAAAATCAAGGTAACGGTTTTTCAGAGGACTATAACTTGAAACCTTTATGAACATACAGGAACTCGTAATATGGGCTTTCATTTGGCACCAAGACCTTTGACCTTGAGTGACCCTGAAAGGTCAAACTCAAAGTCACGGATATTCAAGTGGCTACAACTCAAACTTGTTGAAGATAGAGAGATATTTACAAAGAGACACAGTTAGGAAGTTTCATGAAGGTTTTTACTGGTACCATGCCCTTTAACAATTAGTGACCTTAAAAGGCCAAACTCAAAGTCACGGATATTCAGGGGGCTATAACTCGAAACTCGTTGAAGATAGATGTTTACTGTTATCAAGATATAGGAAGTCTCATATGGACTTTTATTTGACACCATGACATTTGGCCTTGAGTGGCCTTGAAAGGTCAAACGCAATATCACGGATTTTCAGAGGGCTTAACTTGGAAACATTTGCGCCATTACCTTAACCTTTAGTTGGGTACCCTACTGACATTAAATGGGAGTATCGCTTCAGTATTAAACACAATAAAACAACTGCTGTCGGGCAAGGTTTGTTGTGCCTGGCACCATCTGTTTTCAACGTTCTTTAGTTTATAAATTCCTTGTAGCTATGTTCTTTTATTGGCACCTCCTGCTGGCTTTGTATTCAACATCTTGTTTTTTGCAATTCTTTTGTTTGTTCTTGCAATAGCACCTCTTCCTGACTTTATATTCTGTATTCTGCTCTTTATGATTCTTTTTCATAATATCTACAGAGGCAGCATGAATAACATACACTTTGACTTTCTATTTGTGTCCCCAGCCCTCCCCCCATTTTTAATTTCTTAGCGTAGTTCCCAGTGCATCGGCTTCTCTTTCCCCTCACTCTGATCCCTAGTTCTCCCCTCTCTGTTACAACTCAGTCTCTCCAGTCTGTATCTCATGCCCCAGACTATCCTTCCTCTGTTATTTCCCTTAGTCATTTTTCCCTTCCTCTTCTGTCTCTTTCCGTCCTTCCTTTGTTTTTCTCTTCTTCACTGTCATCCTCTTTTGTTTCTTCTGCATCTCCCTTTCTTTCCGTCTCTGTCTCTTCTATCTTTGTCTAATGACCGTATTGCCCTCGGTTTACGTGGTTTCCGAGGACCATTTCTGTGGCTTCGGTGGCAATTAATTTTCCATGTTACACCTTTTTATCCCCTTGGCGATTTTTTTCCATGCTTCATCCTATTAACCTCCTGTCGTAACGTCTTCTCATTAGCGATTTACTTTCTATGTTAAACCTTACTATTTTCTTTCTAGTATGTTGCTTTAGGCAATTCATTTTCCGTATTACAACTTAATATCTTCTGGAAGTAATATCTATGCCTTAGCAACTTATTGTGCATGTTATTTATTTTCTTGTATTTTATCTCTGTCCTTTGGCAGTAACGTGTGAACTCCTTGGCTGCCCCTCAACCCTCCATCATCTTTAGTTAAAACCGGATTAAATTATGTGT
>JAGKTI010019736.1:5382-16784 GCA_018397915.1 Birgus latro | reverse complement strand
TTCTTGGAAGGAACAGTATGCAGGCCCGTGGCCTTTGGTTCCTTTTCACACAAAAAAAAAAAAAAAAAAAAAAAAGAGCCACCTCCCCCACTGACTGGAGGAGAAGCAGCAGGGGCATCCCCCATAGGAAGTGGAAAGAGAGAGAAAAAGCATTTAAGGGACAATAAACCCAGGGTAAACCACTTAAATCTGAGAGTATCCTCTCAAACCACTCTCGGGAGGCCGCGATCCTCTAGAAGTGAGGAAACAAAGGTAAGCTCGGCTCAGAGGTACAGGCACCTACTGTACCAAGCTAACTGGGAGGGGAGGAGAGTGAGAACTAACCCACCGGTCACCAGAAAAATAAAGAAAAAATGCTAATGCCAATGGAGCAGCCCTAAAAAGCTACGAGCAGAGAGTACACGAGCACAGGGGCACACGTCCACACTTCCACGACCTAGCATAGAAGTCTCTCCCTTGAACTTCATCCAATACTGAATAAATTGTCGCCGAGACAGCGCTGCGGTAAATACAGTACACACGTTCTGACGTAATTATTCCACATTTTCTCGTTTAGGGCCCAGGGTGATAGAAAATGTGATGCTGGTACAACTAACATGACAGGCAATATACAGTATTAGATATGAGTATTGCAAGAGTAGGTATGAATTATGACTTGAAACATGTCCTGAATTAAGTGCATGGAAGTTAAATGTTTATGATAACAAAATACTGCTTCAGTACATACTGCCCACCAACAAATCAAGAAACAAAACATTTTTCCAATAACCAACAGACAATAAGAAGTAATGAACCATGTAACAATTACATTCATCTGTTTATCCATGCACAACAAAAAAAAATATACATGTTACCAACCAAATAAAGCCATCAGTTCATCCACAGCCAGTAAGAAAATAACTTCGTTATGACATTAATGAATCACAGGTAATCCATGGAGTCATTGTTGACCATCTTACCATGACAAACTCGTGTGAAATTACTCTACACGCGATTTACGAAAACAATTGTTTCCGCAGTTCCTGAACAATTTTAAGGAAATACTCGTACAACTGCTAATGGATGGCATTTGCCCTATAATTAATTTGCTATGCAAGAATCTGTAAAGTAGCAACAATACTGTAGCAGGGTGCAGGTAGAATGTTCCACGACGTGCTCAAAAATGGGTAGCGGGTGAAATTTTCCACACAGGTGTGGAAAGACGTTCGTCTCACCCACGTCTTGGCCAGTCGCTCATTTGTTTTTAGACATTAGGAGACGATTTCCCCGAAACAGTAACTCTGCACCGAGACTGGTGATCATAATCTTACGAATTAGTTCTAATGGCTGAGAAGTGTGATTTGGTTATTCGAGACCCTGTTCAAACAGACCGACCAGAATGTTCAGTAGTTCATGTTTTTAGGTTTCTTAGTCTTAGCAATATGTGATACAGCTATTGTACGTGAGTCTGAATACAAGAGACGACTGAAGTTCACGTGAAATTCTGGCATTAATTAAGTCTTGAACACTGCTGAAATCTAGGGGTAAAATTCAGGAAGTAATCTTCTGACTTTGCCTCGAACAGCGTAGCTCGAACCATCAGCATATAATAAAGGGAAATAAAGAAAATGTTTTTATACTGTGCTGATCCTGTCCTTAGTCAGGCAAATACGTTTGTTCAGTATTTTCCCAAAAAGAATATCAGTAAAACTAAAGGGAAATCCATTCTTAAATAACATTTCGCGCAAAAAAATAAGCCTGTGTCGTAGGTTAAAATAACTAGAAAATATGATATGCCCTGTAAGTTAGAATTGGACTTAGGTTTAGCATAAAATTAAGATGGATAAAGGAACAGAATTTAGGGCCAAGTCCAGTGACTGTTGGATTACGGAACACTAACTTCTCAAAATAATTACCAGAATGATTAATTATCATGTCCAAAAAAGAAAGGGAATTATCTGATTCTATTTCGGAAGTAAGATGCAAATTTCAACCTGATACTCCATTGACTCCCGAGACAACTGTGTGAGGACAGAATAGTCCAGAAGCAGTGCTCACGCTTCACGACCGGAAGGTTGGCAGTTCGAGACTGCACCAGGGTAGCGTATTCCTGGTAAGAGATGTAACGTTCTATCCAAAGATCTCTCTTTGCCTTGCTGATCCATATGGTCCATTGGTCATTGCTCGGGGGATTCACCCATCCCGAATATGTGCGTTCGCCTTTTCAGGTTTATCTTCCTATCTGTCTATCTATCTGTCTATCTATCTCTCATCTCTCTCTCTCTCTCTCTCTCTCTCTCTCTTTGTGTGTGTGTGTGTGTGTGTGTGTGTGTGTAAATGCAATGGGGCCGTTACACATTCTTATTTCAATTCCAGATTTCGATTAGAAGACGTCAGTTCACTTTCCACACTCACTGTCTCCCTATGACCCTAATACAAGTCATACATACTCTCGAAAACAATCGAGAATTTCCATTTACTGCATATATTATCAGCACCTTCCACATTCTTTTTCTATAATACTCTGCCATAGGTTTTCTCCACGTCCATGAAAGCATAATGGAACGTCTTTCCCATATCTAGAAACTTTTCCACAAAACATAACTTCTTCCCTTCTTAAAGACTCTCCATCCAATTCTTCGATTACCTCTCTAACTATATTTACAAATATCCTATCACGCAAATCTTCCATTACACTGAGGAGACAAGTACCCCTGTACCTGCACACGTTACTGTCTCCTTTCCCAGTGTACAAGGGAGCTAATATACGTGATTACCAATCCTCTGGAGCCATATCCTCTTCCCAGGCGAGTCTTCAATATCTGTTCTATCACTGTCTCTCCCCAGCATATCAACATTTTGGTACATACTATATCAATTCTGTGGTTTTTCCCCATTTTGAGTTTCATCTTTGCTTAAAATACTTCCCATCCTACAACTCTTTTCCCCCTTCTCACCTTCCTTCCCCCAGCTTTTCCACAAACACTTAAAGGGTACGTGCTCTACTCTCGTTCTCTATGTTCAGCAATACCTTCGTATGTTTTCTTCATATCCTCACTTTCTCTTTCTTCAGCACCAACATTCTTCCTTTTTATTCGTTCACCCTTTTGTGGCTTTCACGTCTTATTTCCTTTACCAACGTCCAACACAACTTCTTACACTCCCTCCATTTTATATTCAGAATTCTTTCAAACTCCTCGTCCTCTCCTTTCTCCGTCTTTCTTAAATCTCTTCACTTTTGTGATCTCTGCGCATAACACTTTTTCATCTCTCCATATCCTCCATTCCTCTACTTTCCATCCATTCATTATTGTGCTTTCTTTTCTTCTACAACTCGTTGAACCTGTTCATTAAACAACTGTGTCCTTTCACCTCCTTAAAGCTTCTCTTCACCCTGCTCACTACCTCACATGCTGCACAAATTTCTTCTGCAAATGCCCAACACTTTCTATGAGTATTTCATCTGCTCTAAATCATAAATCCCCAGTCGTTCCTACCCTCTTGTATTTATTGTTCTACTCCATATTCAGGAACTGCTTCCTCTTGTCTTCCTTTACCTCTGTTTACCTAACACTTTTGCACCTCTATCTTAGATACTACTATGTAGCGAACAGATAGTCCACTACGTCAACCTTTTTACATTCCTGTCAAGAATACATAATTAATTGTTGCCTTACGTTAATCCAAGTTACATCCTGTCTTTATCACTAGCCTTGTATAGCTTTGGGTCATCTTTCAAGGGCATGTATCCATCCATCAAAACTACAATTGCCAGCTATCTCAGTGCGTACTTCACTGACCAAGAACACCATCTACTTTGGCATTCTTCTTTTTTCCCATTCGTATCCAGTTTGAAACACTCTCACTCTTCCTTAAAGCTTCTACAAGCGCAATTTCTCATTTGCCCAGAACTCGCCTGTCAATATAATGCACTAAGAAAAAAAGAAGATACAGTAGTTTATATGATCGTACATAAATTATTCTGTAATAACTTCTCTGTATAGTTGCATTTGCTTTATAAGACCCTTGCACCAGCTGTTGCATGGTAAGAAGCAAAAATAAATTTATCAGTAAAGTTACCTTTAGCCGATTTACAAATGGCATCGGGGTAATACCTAAATGTAACAGAACCAGCTGAAAAAGTCTCACGTAAGATGAATGTAAATGCTTGAAGTTAACGAGAATAGGTAGAAACGTTTCCTACATTGTGATGAGGATAAACATTGTGACTGACTTTTTCTTAGCTGACCCAGATCATGAGATGGTAGTCTAAATATAATCACTGAAATGCTTCCATAGCAGAATAAGGGTTAATCAGGATGTGCTAAACCCACTGACTTCTAGGATTTGAAGCGACTGAGAAAAATTGTCTGATGTATCGTGACTGCATAAAATAACTTGGTGCATCCACACGGGGCGAAAGGCAAAGAGGATCTCAGTGCTTACTTGTTATTAGCGTCTAATGTCTAAATGATGTTTATTAATTGATGTTCTCTGTATAACTTATGTCTAGTACACTCCACTGACCTTTTAACGATATTCATTTTCCATACAGTCAATTTCATTTACCTCATTAACGATGTCCTGTACTATGGGGTTGAAAAAAAAGATCTCAGTTTCCTTTTTCATTTCGTTCTCATCATCTGTAACTGATTCTGTTCAATTAAGGAAAGACCCCTTTTGACCAAAGGGTTAATATTCAGTTCATAATAATTTTTACCTTTGTTTCACAAAATTTATAGCACACCACACTGGACTTTCAAAGTTATTTTTCTGGAAATATGTTAGAAAAGAAATGAGTTAATGATGACCCAGAATGTACCCACGCTTACGGTAATTAAAGTACTGGTGGAACACTGCCTGGAATAATTTTGAGCCGACAATTGTGGTATGTGGACCCATTGACCAAGAGCTTTCATTTATAATTGAAACTGTAAAGAACACAGCAAGTATGTAGTGGTGTTACCTACACGGCCATAGTTCCTGCATAAGTTCAGATAAAACACTTTCTCGTGTAAATCACTGGGATTGTGTGGTGAAGCTAAGAATCTGAATTTCATAAAAAATTAAAGAACTAATGTGAAAACCATTGCACTTGCCAATTCAGTAAGAGTTCGTCCAGTCTTGTGTACTGTTCATATATCTTGTCTTTCCAACCCTATATATTAATGTGACGTAGGGTCAGGATGATGATTACCCCCACCCACGATGCAAGCAATACTCATTCATAAATTTATGCACATAATCATAATAAACTAAAACTAAAACGAGTAATGTGTACAAAGTCAGTTAACTACATCTAATACAAACAATATTGAGAGCCAAAGTAGTCTCCCATAAATGTATATCTCCCGCCATGACTTAAAAACTAGATCAGTAATCCTCTGGGAATCGGAGGTATATCATCACAGCTTTGCAAAAAATAAAAAAATAAAAAAAGTCTTAGGATTTCTTTGTTTACTCCTGCTAAGCTAAATATCATGCTAGCATTCAGAAGCCTGAAGTCAGGGGTTTTATGTTGATGAGGGTCATTGAGTATAACAGGCCTTTGAAGATTTTTTTCTAATAGTTACCCTTTAAATAGTCATTCTTTTCATTGAGGGTATGATAGGAAATGCTGAATAATGGCAAGTTAAAAGTGAATGTTAGAGGGTATATTAGTCTTGCAAAGTTCTCTGGCATTCAAAGGCATATCATTGCAGCTTCGCCAAAATTATTAACAAACAAGAAATATATTCCGGGATAGGCTACTGTCCCCAGGTTTGGGTACAATTTGCCCACTTGATTTTGAGATATTCTGGAAATAAACAGACACACACAAACATGCTCAGACACACACACAGACACACATGCAGACTCACAGACTCACACACAGACACACATGCAGACACACAGACTCACACACAGACACACGCAAACACACAGACACACACACACACAGACACACGCAGACACACAGACACACATATAGACACAGACACACACGTAGACACAGACGCACACACAGACACACAGACACACATACAGACACAGAGACACAGACACACATACAGACACAGACACACCGACACATACTCAAATGTAGGCGATTACATTACCACCTCGCTAGGCAGTCCATAACAATGATTCACAATTACTTAACCAAATATCAACATATATATCACACAATATTATTTAGTACATGACACACCGTAATACAATTACGTCACATTATTCCTCATGCGATAAAATAACTGCAGTAGCCGCAACGACTTCCATGTAATATGCACACCACACTCCATTCACCTCTAATGCTCAACACCAAGCAATACACACACACTTTACAGTACCAACAAAGTATTTCGTTTACCTTTAGACAGTGAAGAACATTTACTTCCTTCAGATTAGTTCATACCACAGCACCTGCCATAAATAAAAAGCGATTAGTCAAAATTATATATATGCACTCATTGCAATATGACCATGACTAAGATGATTTCAAAATATCCCCCCTTCCCCCCACATACACACCATTAGTTAAAAACAATTAGTAAAAAAATAGTATATGCATTAATTACAGTAATACCACGGCTTTGTAATCTATAGACTTCAAAACATCCCTCCTTACCCACACACAGACACAAACTTTACAACATCCATAGAAGTTCATTTCACATCAAAATATCCCAAGGACAACTCAGCATGCACAATATAATTCACACATATTACATTACCTACACTGTGCACACACTTTACAATACCCATCAAACATCACTTTACAATACACACTTCACATCACTTAACAGTATATCCTCATTGCAGTATTACCCCACACTATTATACACTCTTCACCCACAATTGTCCTTCTCACAGCACTTTATAATACCCACTCCACAACGTATTATGATACCCACTTCACAGCACTATAATACCCACCGTACAGCACTACATGAATAATACTCACTTGACAACACTATAACACTCATCCCACAACACTTCACAATACCCATCCCACAACACTTCACAATACCCATCCCACTACACTTTATGATACCCACCCCAGAGCACTTTATAATACCTATCCTACTTCACTGTACATTACTCACCCTACTGTACTTTATAATACCCTCTCCACAACACTTTATAATGCCCATCCTACTGCATTTTATATTTTTCATCCCACAACACTGCAGTTTCCTACCTGAATGGTTTACAGTATTAAATCCACACTCCTTTACAGCATCAAGGACTGTTCAACACAAACCACAATCAGCAGTAACAAAAACACACGTTACAATTTTCAGATAATAACTATCGACAGTATACTCCAGTCGGCTCCCCACTGAGTGTGTGTGTGTGTGTGTGTGTGTGTGTGTGCAATATAACACAATCACACGATAGAACTTCATAATATTTGCAACTCAGCAATGCAGTCATTTTACAATGTCCAGCACAACATGACAAAGCAACCTGAACACACACACACACACACACACACACACACACACACACACACACACACACACACATGCAATACTTCCGCCTCTCTGGGTGTTCGCAGACACGTAATTGCTTTTAACGCAGGACTCTGTTCAAACAATATGTAAAAACTACACAACAGTAAAGGCTATCCAATGCATTTGCCCAGCGTGGCTTTTCTGTTGATTTTACACGGTGTATATTAAACCTCAAACAGTGAATGAAACTTCTAGTGCAAATAGGTCAGCTGCTGATAGGACATGGCTGTGCAATGTCAGAGATGTTAAACTTGGATGTATTGGAAATGCGCGTAGCAAGGAGATTTGCAAAAAACATCAACTCCATTTAAATTATACAATATAGTATGGAATTTTACTATAAATTATTGGAACAGAGAAAAGGGTATTATAAGAACTCTCCCCGTATCTCAAGCAAGATGTATTGAAACTAGAGAGCAAACACTGGTCGCTGCTAATCTATAAGCGAAGACGAAAAAGACGAAAATTGTGTACACGAAACTGGGGTGTAAGCGTACCTGTGGCTGTTTGTACTGAAGCAAAGCAGCCTATTAAAAAGTTATTTAATTCGTGACGACAGTGGAAAAAAATTTGTCTACTAGAAGACTGGCAACAATAGTGCCATCAAAAGGTATATTATAATGGAATACAGTCCTACCTGCATCGCAATTACTTTCATTCAAGCAAATTTGACTATTTAAGCCTCGCCATTTTTTTTATATAATAAATATACATGCCCACTGTCAGTTGCGTAATAATAAAGTCAGCCATTTGTGATCTGTGTATAATGAAGTGTGTCTGCAGCTGACGGGAAGAGGGTCAAGCTGGCTCAGTAACACACAACCTCCATGGCTTCTTGTCGTCCCTATCGCCGGGAACATTTGCCAGGCTTCCTTTTATTTTTTTATTTTTTGACTGCATGGAATTCATATTAAATTTGTCGAAGAAAATCAAGGCGAGAGAAGCAATAGGTGTGATAAATGGTGTTAATGGAGACACAGAGCCTGCTGGGTGCTCCAAAGCGTAGGCAGAAAGGGAACAGGGGAGAGGGGAATAATTTACTGCTTATTGGAAACAGGGAGCGTGGGTGAATGTAGTGAGAATTGCGTGAGATATACAGGAAAGCTAAAGACGTGAAGCAAAGAAGGAAAGTTGTCTGTGGGAGGCGGGAAGGAAAGGTAATGTTTATCTGAGTATGACACGTACGCACTAAAAGATTGGCGAAAGCAACATTCACTCAGAAACACAAAACACTACTTACGGTGAAATAAATGTGTTCTTGAATATCTCCACCTCCTTAGGGTGAATTAAATGTGCTTGTCAATGTCTTTAGCTACTTATGCTGAAATCAGTGTGCGGTGATGAATGCCCATAGCGTCATCTGGCCCCTCTCTGTGATGATACCTTATTTCAGGCCAAATCTTCCAACCAGCAGGCGTATATTTAGCTTCAGAAACTCTTCCAGATCGGAATGACTGACATGGCCTTCACTAAATTCGTTAATAACATGAGCGGAATAAAAATCGATTTGTGCCAAGAACATGATAAAAAAAGGTATTCGTTATTCTAAAAGGGTAAAAAAAGAAAAGAAAACGGGTGGTAATAGAATTTCCCAGTGTTGTTGTTACTGTTGATGTCGTCGTTGTCATCGTTCTTGTTTTGTTGGTTGTGGTGGTGGTGGTAGTCTCTTTCTAGAAGCACAAAATTTAGGCGTGGATGATAATAAGAATAATAATAAAAAAAAAGAAACAGTAAATTCCGTCCCTCTAAACAGACTTTGCTGTTATCGACGACCATTTGATTTAAGAAAAACTCCAGGTGGACACACTTCAGTTACGTAAGGTAATGTTAAACGATGACACACCCTACTTGTTTTTCCTCTGTAACTGATCGCCAGCAACCTAACCATCATAAGACATAAGAGCAAGAGCTGTAGTTTGGGTAATTTTTAACGTGGACGAATATAAGTATTTTATGCCTCGTGATCAGCAGTCTGTTGAAACCTTTAGCGTCTGCTATACCTCATTCGGGTTAGTTCCTTGTTTCAGGTAACGTTATATCCATTACACACACACGAACACGCACACACACACACACACACACACACACACACACACACACACACACAGATAAATATTTGATCATTATGATCAGTCTCGGGCCATCCAAGCCTAATGAGAGTCAGCCATATTACACAGGTCCATTCAGTGCCCTCACAACCAACCCAGACAAGTTATATCAGTTCAGGTTAGTTTAGGTCCATTTAGAACCAGTCATGTCAGTTTAGTTCAGTTCAGGTCCTTTTTGGACCAGTAAGGTCAGTTCAGTTCATTTCAGTTCACGTTCACTAAGAACCTGCCATGTCAGTTCGTCTTGTCATTCCCATATGGAACTAGTCAGGTCAGTTCAATTCAGCTCACTTCAAGTCCATTTTGACTGATTCAAGTCATTTCAGGATCAGTCAGGCCATCATAGATCCTTCAAGTCCATTTTGTCCCAGTCAGACCCGTATTAATCCTAGTTCCAATGACGTTTCAAAAGTATCCAAAAACATATCCCCAGATCACCCACAAACATCTCCCCAGATCACCCACAACTATGAAAAGTTCCTAGAAAGTACTCATTAATATTCTTGGAGAATCTCACGACTGTGATTAGGTGTACTCTCAGGACTTGCTTGCGAGTGAGAAAACATGTTACAATTAGCAAAACTGTTTTGCCAACATATGACAAATTCGCCTTGTCTGACTGTTAGGCTATTTTGCACAAATTCGCCTTGTCAGACTATTATTTTGCACAAATAATGCGTTATAAATATAAGTAAGCATACTGATCTGAATATCGTAACCTATATATCGCCATTTCGACAATTTCTGTACATATTTTCAAATACAAAGCTTTGAGGAGTTCCCGGTTTCGTCGTTTTGCTCTATTTTTAAAGTAGCTTCGCGGCAGTTGGGGGCTCGTAATACAAATTTCATGTAGTTTGGTAAAATGAAAACTAAGATTAAATTAGGTAAAAATTGCATACTTATTGGAGGTAAGGGTAACAGAGGAGAAAGAAAGTTAAAATTTATTACGGAACTCAAGAGACTTGCGTTGCTACACCTCACATCACTCATCCACTCCCTAACCCAGTCACTCAGCAAATACACTGCATGTATGTGCATACAAGAATAACATTTGTGGCAACTCATTTATTCTAGATGCAATGCTGTCATCAGCACTGCACTATTGCATTTTCCAGTGGCTAAAAATTTCAATGTTAATGCTACTTATATATTTGCAGGTGCAGTAAGACAAGATTCAGTGCAGTTGCCATTCGCTCTCGAACTCAGTCACATGAACGAGGTCAGCACGATTCAGTCTATACTTTTAATGTTTTTACCCTCATAGTACGCGTCAATAATGTCCCAGTGAGGATGAAAAAAGCATAGATGACAGATTCCAAGTTGTCGGCCAGCTTGCTTCTTTTTGAACTTGTGAAAAACTAAGTGTTTGTGATAGTTACCGGTCACTCGTAACTGAGACCCCGAGTTGCGAAAAGTCACGGCGCTTGTGAGGCTTCGGAAATAGCTCTTAGGAATCAAATTCATCTCTGCTTTCCGAAAGTCAGATTCAAGTCAGTTCTGATGCAGTTTGGTCCATTCAGGCAATTTCAGGTCCAGCCACATCCCCTCAGGTCATTCTAGTCCATCCTATCAATTTTCAAGCACAGACAGAGTAAGTATAGCCTATTGCAGTTAACCAAGGTCCCATTAGAGCTCTTTTAAGTAATTTCAGGTCCACCACATTATCTGGGATCAATGGAACTGTGTCCAAAAAAACTACTTACAATAATTTATTACTCTCTCTCTCTCTCTCTCTCTCTCTCTCTCTCTCTCTCTCTCTCTCTCTCTCTCTCTCTCTCTCTCTCTCTCTCTCTCTCTCTCTCTCTCTCTCTCTCCC
>JAGKTI010019735.1:0-16785 GCA_018397915.1 Birgus latro | reverse complement strand
AAGCCACTTTCAGTTACGCATTTATTTATGTATTTGTTACGAATTTATGTGTAGTAACAGACTATATTGGTTTTAACACATTTATATAGGGAATAGAAGCATTGTTCAGTCACCAAACACATCCACATATGGCACCTTCCTTTATGACATTACCACCTCATCACTTCTGTTTGTTTCTTGCTCTAGCTTCTTTATTTCTTTGTCCTCCACCTCAGGAATCACTTTCACCGTGAATTTCGTCATTGGAGAGACCACGGGACAACATACCTTTACTGGGCAGCTTACTGCTAACAGGTGAATTGCCCAGTGTGGGGGGGAGGGGGGAATGGGGGGGTTAGGTGGGGCCAGGCAGTATCCCTGCTTGACAGCAGGTAGAGGAAGGTCTCCCACATATGCCTAACAAAAATTACCCTTGAAACTTGAAAACTGTGCAAATTATGACCCTTGGAATTGCGCGACGTACTCATACGTCAATGGGTGTAGCTGTGACAAAACATCGCGACGTACCCACACGTCGATGGGATTCCTCAGGTTAATTATGATGCCCCAGTTTTTAATCTCCAAACCAGTGAAATGCATGGCTATAATGGGGTCCAATTAAAAAGAAACCTCATGAATCTGATGGTAGAGTATCTTGGGAAGCTTACTGTGCACAGTTTGAGTTACTTGTAGCTTGCTACGAGCCTTAACTCGTGGATTGCGAGCCACAGCTCAGGCTGAGTAATGTCGCATTGTGAGCAACAGCTCTGGCTGTGCTGGCCGTGCATCACCGATAATTACTCCATCCCTAGGCAAAGTTACGCATGGTACTGCGCAAAGACGGAGAGAGAGATTTTTTTTTTTTCACCAAATGATGCCCTGGATTGTTTATCTTCAGTTTTATAATAATCAATAACTAAAAAAAAGTTTTTTCTTCATTTTTTGTGCACCATGGGGTGGGATAAACAAAGGTAATTGTGGAATCCACGGGGTGAGGGTGCTGCAATGGAAATTCTGGGCCAGATGTCAGTGATGGAGAGGAACATTTCTCAGTCCCTAGCAGAAGTGCTGGAGCACAGATATGGACCCACATACCAGACTGAGGTTTACAGAGCTAGATTCCGGAGCCATGTATGGGCTCGAGGAGAATCCCTACAGCAACTTGCTCATGGCCTGGAAAGTATGGCATACAAGGTGTACCCTGGAGCAGCACCTAACCTGTTGGCTATTCTTCTGAGGGACCAGTTCATTGATGCTCTTAATAGCGCAGAGTTGAAAGTACAAGTGAAGCAGGCACAACCAAGAAGCACGCAAGAAGCACTAGCCAGGGCTCTGGAATTTGAGTCCTACGTCAGGTGCAGTACATCCACTTTTCAGGCAGGTCTTAGTACAGGACTCAAGGCGAGAAAGGGGCGGGTATGTGAAATGGAAAAAGTTGTAGGAAGTTGTTGGTACTGTGGGAAGCCAGGACACAGAAAAAAGGACTGCTACAAGTGGAAGAGGGAACAGGAGAAGACCGGAAGAGGCGCTGGTTCTGTTGGAAGTTGGGACACAAGAAGGAGGATTGTCAAAAGTGGAAGAAGGAGCAAGAACAATCTTCAATTGTAACAAAAGTGTGTTAGACATGTAGTGAGGTGGGACACTTCAGTTCTGAGTGTCTGGAGAAGAAAAAGGATGATAAGAAGGCTGCAGAAGACCAGAAAGAAGCAGAAAACTAGTGAAGGCTGGTGTTAAATGGCAACCACCAGCTGGCTTTTCCCAGGTTGCCCCACATCCAAGAAAATGCAAGAGAATGGCAATCGACAGCATGCGATTAGACGGAAGGATAGACAGAAGGAAGTGTTCCCTGGTGACTGATTCAGCCTCAGAGCAGATTTTTGTGGGGCCTGATGTGTTACATCATTTGTATCTGCCTGAGTCATCAGAACAACTGTGTGGTGTAACTTGGCACTGCACAGAACTGAGGGGACCCCTGGATGTCCAGGTTGAAGTGGCAGGGCAAGAGGCCACTCTTCCAGTCTACATGACTGACAAGGAGGATCCTTGCCTTCTGGGTCTAGAGTATCTGATGTTCATGGGATGTGAGCTGGACTTCTCCTCCATGAAGCTGAAGGTTCGAGGAAGGTCGGTCCCTGTCACGGCAGTGAAACATACTAGTTTTGGTGGCGAAGTGAGGGCACTCCGCACTACAGTCATACCCCCAAAGAACTGTTGGTTCAGTGTAGGGTGAGCGGCTCTTTTGACAGCTGTCTAGGGGTGGTGGAGCCTGATATACTGTGCAAGACAAAGGCCGGAGTGATTGTGGGGAGAACTCTGGCGGAAACACCTGCAGATGAAGTGCCGGTTGTGGTGGCCAGTTTCTCCCATGAGCCACAGTAGATCAACAAGGGAGAAATTGTGGGACTGTGCCAGGCGGTGGACCCTGAGTGGCATCAGTGGAAAGCCTGTAAAAGAAGCGTTGTCAAAGAAGATGGGTATCTGCCAGAGCACTTAAAAGACCTTTGCTCAAGGAGCTGCCAATGCCTGGATGGCTCACAAGCGCTGAAGTTGAGGCAGCTGCTGACGGAATTTGTTGATGTCTTTTCCACGAGAGACTTAGACATGAGGTGCACTGATCTGGTGGAGCACCGCCCGATTAAACAGCCGGCACGAAGGATGGCGCCAACCCAACGGCAAGGAATGGAAAAGATGATGGAGAATATCTAAAGTCAAGGGGTAATAGAAAAGTCCAGCAGTCCTTGGGCATCAACAGTGGTTCTGGTAAGGAAAAAGGATGGCTCAGTAAGGTGCTGTATAGATTATCGAGCAACAGTGAAGGTGCCAAGAACTGATGACAATCTGGATGCTCTGTAAGGTGCTAAGTGGTTCTCTACCCTAGACATGAAGGCAGGATACCACCAGGTCAATGTTGCAGAGAAGGACAAAGAGAAAACAGCCTTTTCGTATGGACGGAGTTTATTGCAGTTTAAGGTGACACCTTTTGGCCTATGCAATGCCCCAGCTACTTTTGAGCGTCTAATGGATCACGTACTGGAAGGCCTGCACTAGCAGTCAGCTCTATCTATCTGGATGATGTAATTGTGTTCGGACAGACTTTCGACCAGGAATTGGAGAGGCTGTCGGAAGTGTTGGATAGGATCCACACAGCAAAACTCAAGCTGAACCCCAAGAAGTGCTACTTGTTTTAGAAGGAAGTAAAGTGCCTGGGACATATTGTAGGCAAGAGTGGCGTCCGTACTGACACGAAGGTGGCAGCCGTGGTAAACTGGCCATTTCCAAAATGTGTGAAGGAGCTTAGGAGTTTCCTGGGCTTCTGCACCTACTATCGGCATTTTGCCCAGGGCTTTGCAACAATAGCTGCACCTCTGCACAAGTTGCTGGGGTTTGCATGGACAGCAGAGACTCAGAAAGCCGTCGACGAACCCAAGCTTGTGTGGGCAAGCTATCCAGTATTGCCGTACCCTGATCAGAGTCAGCCATTTATCCTGGACTGCGATGATAGTGGTCATGGTATTGATGGAGTCCTGTCACAGAAGATGGATGAAAAAGAGTATGTGGTGGCATATTACAGCAAGAAGCTCAGCCCACTGGAGCAGAACTACTGTGTGACCCATAAGGAGCTCTTGGCAGTGATGAAGAGCCTTGATTTCTTCCATCCCTACCTGTATGGGTCAAACTTCATCATCAGGACAGACTATGCAGCACTCAAGTGGCTAAAAATGCTAAAGAATTCGGAAGGACAACCTTCACACTGGCTTGGGAAGCACCGTCCTGGGCAGGTACATGGCAATGCTGACAGCCTGAGTCGTCGGCCTTGTGATCCAGAGTGCCGGCAGTGTAGTAAAAAAGAAGAGCATGGCAAGAAATGCAGCCATACTGCAGTGACAAGGCCAGCGTCAGATGCAGAAGACCTGAAGAAGATGAAGATGGACGATGCAGAAGACCTGAAGAAGATGAAGATGGACGATGCAGATTTACATCCAGTGGAAGAGTGGCTGCAGCGGAGTACAGAGCAACCATCTTGGGAAGAATTTTCCAGGTTAAGCCTTGTGACCAAGAGTTACTGGAGTCAGTCGGACCTTCTTCGTTTGAACAACAGGCGGCTGAAGCATCAGTAGGAGACACCCGTTGGCCTCAGCAACTACTGGCAACTGGTGGTTCTGAAGAAAATGAGGTCTGAGATATTGGATGAGTCCCATAGCCAGATCACTCGTGGGCACCTGGGAGTGAAGTAAACTCTAAGCTGGCTGCAACAGAGGTCCTACTGAATTGGCATGCATCAGGATGTTGAAGAGTGGTGTCGGGCCTGTGACATATGCTGTGCTAAGAAGGGATCCAAGAAACATGGTTGCGCCCCTCTCCAGTTGTGCCAAGTGGGTGCACTGATGGAAAGAGTCACGGTGGACATTGCTGGGCCTCTGCCACTCACTGAAAGAGGAAACCGGTATACTGTATATGTGTCACCATGGACTACTTCGCAAAGTGGCCAGAAGCCTATGCCATCCATGATCAAGAGGCTGCAACAGTTGCTCAGTTGTGTGTTGACCTGTTTTTCTGCCATTTTGGGATGCCACAAAGCTAGATTCAGACCAGGGTAGAAACCTCGAGTCTGCTGTGTTCCGTGAGTGCTGCTAGTTATTGGGGATCAAGAAAACCAGGACGACCCCACTAAGATCACAGTCAGATGGGATGGTGGAGAAATTCAACTGGATCCTGGGACAAGAACTGGCCAAATTCTGTGTAGAGGGACAAGCAGAATGGGACCAGAAATTACCTGCATTGCTGATGGCATATCGGTCTGCATCCCATGAGTCTACCGGCTACCTTCCTGCAAAACTGATGTTGGGCCACGAGTTACGCTTACCCGTTGACTTGTTAATGGGAAAACCACCTGGTGAAAACCTGCCCATAGACTCCTCCAGCTATGCAAATTATCTTCATGAAAGGCTGGCTGAGGTCCATCGTCAAGTGCAATAATCACTTAAGTTTTCAGAAGTTGTGATGAACTACAAGTATATTAATTACCAAGGTAAGTGAGATGAGCTTTAAGGATAGTGACCAAGTCTGGTTATGGTTATACAATGCTCAGTGAAAGAAGGGACAATCACCGAAGCTGCAGAGCTCATGGGACGGGCTTTCCACTGTGTTGGACCGCCTATCAGACGTAACATATCGGATTTGGGGAGGCAGGAAGTCTCGCCCAAATGTAGTACATTTGAATCGTCTGTGGCAGTACCAGTACAGGTTGGACATCTCCGAGGAATCGTGCTCTCCCGAAACCGAGGATGTTGAGGAGGACCAAGGAGCTGAAGTGCAAGAGGATGGTGACAGTTTCTTGAGAGAAGAAGTGAATCAGGAAGAGGACTAAGACCTTCCAGGAGGAGTGGACTCTGTGGAGGAGCAAGGACGTCATCAGAAGTGGCATAGAAGAAGACCAGATAAGCTGAAGGATTGTTTTGTGCATATTTAGATGTTTCATTAGGATTAAGGTTTATGTTTGTATATAGTGTGTAGTTTTGTTGGGACGACAAAGGACTAGGGAGTGGGTAGTGTTGAGAAGTGGGATTTGCAAGTTAGGTAGTCTGGACGTTTCTCGATGTCCCTGGTATTTTACCGTTACGAGTCATAGTTGCCAGTTAGCCTACTATTGTAAGTGCTGTTATTTCATAATTGTACATTAATTTTTGTGCTCTTATTCTCAATAATGTTTTATTTATGTGACTGTTTGTTAAATTATGTAATTTAAGTTTGTATGCTAAATAATTTACAGTGTTATGTTATGTAAGAAAATTCTGGCATGTTTTGGATGTCTTCGAGTTGGTAACTGTTGGAACCAATGCTCGCTCTCTCTCTCTGGAAAACACTAGAACTGTTGTTCTCGTAGAATGTAGATCACTCTAGAACAATGCAAGCTTATATAAGGATGGGGAAGAGACTAGAGGAAGTCAGTCGGTTTTCAGTTCAGTTTGAGTGTAGTGCAGTGTCAGTGAAGTTTATTTTCAGTACTTGTGAAAACAGTGAAGTGTTGTTGGCAAACAGTGAGGAGTTACTGAAGTTTGTATGTCATCGGTACTTGTGAAAATAGTGAAGTGTTGTCAAGCATTAAGTGTAATTGCAGTTAGTAAAGTTTGTATAACTCCAGTGCTTGTGAAAATAGTTAAGTGCAGTTGGAAAGCATTAAGTGTGAATATTTGGAAAATAAAGACAGTGAACTCAAGACGCCAGTGTTTATTTATGATGCCTGAGCTGATCTTGTGTACTGTACAACTAAAGGCTGACTATAGGAAGAACAGCTCACTCGGCAACATCCTTCCTGTGCTGAACTACTGCTGTTGGAGCCTGTGGCAGTGTGGGTTGGGGACTTAACATTACTAATCACTAAGTCTCACTGATAAGCATATACTGCTGATGAGTGTTGCCTAGTTATACTCATAAACCACGGTTTTTTATGTATGTGCCCAATGTATAATTGTGTATCACTTATGTATTGGCAACACTAAGAAATAACGATTATATAAGAGTTGGGAATAAATGAATAATATTAAGGATTGTATGTGTAGGTCAGACAAGTAGCCTACTGGGAAAACCAAGAGTAATATTCAAACTCACAGAAATAAGCAAATAGGCGTTGCACTGGCTCTCGTCATCAGCAGACGTCATCATCAGTTGTTGTCAGAGGAGTGGGCAGACATGGCAGGCTGGGTAGGCAGGCAAGCTGGCTGTTATCAGGCCCTTGCAATGATTGGCGGGTTTTGCTGCCATCAACTTTCTTTGTCAATACTCGTGGCAGTGAAAGAATGGTGATAGTGGTGATGGTGATAGTGGTGGTGGTGATAGTGGTGATGGTGATAGTCATGGTGGTGGTGATAGTGGTGGTTGGTGGTGATTGTGGTGGAGGGTAGTGAAGGTTTGCTGAGTTGTTGCTCCCCAGTCAATGCACTTGGCCATCGCCTCCACGCTCTCTGCTTTGCTTGTTTTCCTGACTTGGTTTGTAGTTTTGTTCTCACTGGATTATTTTCCTACTCACTATATTCACTTGTGGTTAAATTGTATGTCGTTGAATTGTAGTATCTTGTTTGATTGTAGAGTTTTAATCATACAGTTGCTTGTAGTTGCTGATCGTTAATAAAATCGTGAGGTGTAAGTTGACTGTAGCTGTGGTTTGCTGGTTCGTTGGTTTGCTGGTCTGCTGGTTCCCTGCCACCAATGACAATAGCCACCAGATGTCAGGATAATGTGGCTTTGATCTTGTTATTACAGAAAGAGAAGGCTTATTGTTTTGTTTTGTCTGGCCGGCTGAAGAGACCCAGGAGGAGAGAGTGAATAATGTTGGCGTTGTAGGAGAATGTCAGGTTAGATTGTCTCCGTCCCGTTATCCTCTTTGTGTTGTAAGTGAGGTGAGGTGATGAATAGGCAGATTGGGGTCGATGGAGTTTTATTGTGAGACAGTTGCTTGACCGTAAAAGTTAAAGAGCTTGACGTGACCCGGTGTATTGTCAGGGGCAGTTTGTGCTAGCTACCGCCTTCCCATTCTTTCCCTAGCTGCTACTCTTCTTCAACTTCCTTCTTGCCGGCTGTCTCTGGTTCTCTCTTCTTCTGACTCCTACCTCTGATATCCTGACTATATATTGCTGCTGAAACTTCCAGCAACTAACATGTAGGCGTATGTGTGCGTACGACTGTGCATGTGTGTGTCAGCCACGTTTCCGTCACCTGATCAGAGACGGCCTTTATTTGGGATACTTGCGTGTCTTCCTACGGGAAAGTGTATCTAACCTCTTTCAGGAGAAATTGGACATAACTACCTGTCTGTTACATACTGTTACATGTTAACAACTGTTACATAATTATGAATGCCTATAACCATTTTAATGTATCTATACCTGTAGGTCTTTGATGTGTTCGTATAGTGTAATGATCTCTGCTGCCTTTCCTGGGAGTCATGTCCACGAGCGATGGCTGCGTCATAACTGATCAGTTGTTGAAACAAGCATAATGAGATGATGCAATATCGGCTGATGTAATAATCGTACTAATTTCATTGGACCACGTTAAGCAGCTGATGAAATATCAGCTGAAGAATAATTGCACTAATTCCATCAGACCAACTTTAATTTTCGATTAAATGCTGGCCTTTTGGCTTATGGGAGGAGGTTAAACTGAAATTAGTGAAAATCACATTTTGTTTTAGTTAATTTGTCCAAGGGTGTACATGTTGAACAATCAACTATCATCCATGATGAGCTATTTAGGGAGTATAACCCTGCTCCACTGGCTCTTGGGCTGTTTCAGCCTCCCCCCTAAAAGTCAAAGCGATCAGAAATATGGGAAAGTGAGCACTTGGATTTCAGTGAAAGAGGCATATAAATTGCAGGACTGAGTATGCAGCTTCCATGTTTTCTTTGAATGCACAGAAACTGCACACCTACAGTATTAATATTATTATATCCTCTGCCAAGGTTATTTTTACCTTGCATTGGTATGTTTTTTGGTTTGTCTGTTTGTGTGTCTGACTGCTCACAGGATTACTCAAAAACTTATGAATGGATTTTCATAAAATTTTGTGGAAGGGTGATCCATGGGTGTCACAAATTTTCTACATCGTGAAATTATGTACCGTAAATCGTGACATCGATTGATTTTGCGGGAGTGACGAATAGTTCTGAAATGCATGAAATTTCGATCATTCTCTCAACCGTCCACTTCTGTACTTATATTTGCATCAAGTTGTCAAAACTTTCGTCATTCTTTCGCGAGTGATTGTCTTTATGTACAGACAGTGCATTCCTCTAAGCGATAATTTCTCAATTGTCATTTCTTTGAACTTGCCTCCCCGGCCTTTATTTGGCCATTCCCCTTTCACACGTTCCTTGCGTTGGACACTCAAGCATCGAGTCAGTCGTCAAGCGATAGTCTCGGAGTGTGGGTGTGCTGTGCATAAGCTCGAGCGGTTCTCTTTTCTTAGCGATTTCAGAAGTCTCGGCTGCATTGGCGTGAATTCCCAAAGCTCCCACCAGCCTGGTAATCGACTGTATTAGCGATGGTCTCATCCATACCGATTAGTATTTTCTTTTGTTTTTCCTAGGCTTAAGGTTTTGGTTATTTAGCTATTTGTCTGAGTGCTTGAGTGAGTGCATTTCCCTTTCTTTGATTTTGAATTGATTCATGTAACGTAAATTTATTTTCTTGTATTCAGTAAATTTACAGTTCGTTTTCTTGAGCTTTGTTAAATGTAACAGTCGTGTTTGATTTCCCCACATATTTAGTACACTTTTGCTACTCCACGTCAGCACAACTCTTTATATTAATCACGACTGGTACTTAGGGCAGCTTTTGGTATTAATTCTTAAATCCGTTGTGCTAGCTAGGAGTCTGGCCAGCCAAGATCCTGTTTATTATTATTAGTAGTAGTAGTAGTATTATTATTTGAATGTTAAGGGGAGAAACTAACTTTCTCAGAGTCCAACAGTACGGTAATACAGGCTACTTGAGCGTTTAGTCTCTGCTGTGTCCTATTGAGAAAGTTTATAAATTCTCGACTCTAGAGAATTGGCGAAGCCAGCATAAAAGTGAAATCGCTACTTGATTTCACGAGTCGATTCTCTCGTGGTAATCGACTCGATAGTTGTTCCTAGCACACATAGCTATACATTGTTATACATATTTCATTTTCCCCCTGACAATGGGCCAGGGAAGAAATTAAGTTTTTTGCTGGACCCGAATCCATAGTATTCCGCACATCATCAAAAGTTCTCAATTAATTCCAATTAAATTTTGTGGAATGGTGGGACATGGACCAAGAAAGAGTTGATTAAATCTGGGGGCAGATCCTGGTCAGGATCAGGATCCTATATCCATGGATCCGAATCCGGTTCCTTTTTAATGGCAATGGTACTGGGGGAGGTATGTGCTCTTTGAGCGCTTTTTAGTTATTATTATTATTATTATTATTATTCAGTATTCCTTTGATCTTGGATACTTCTTATGCTTTGAACCATGTGCTGAGGTAAGGTAGTTTGGACGTTTCTCGATGTTCCTGGTATTTTACTGTTATGAGTCAGAGTTGCCAGTTTGCCTGCTGTTGTGAGCGGAGTTATTTTATAAGTTGTACATTCATTTTTGTGCTCTTTTTCTCAGTAATGTTTTATGTGATTACTTGTTAAATTATGTAATTTAAGTTTGTACGCTAAAAAATTTAGAGTATTATGTAGTGTAAGAAAACTCCGGCATGTTTTGGATGTCTCTGAGCTGGTAACTGTTGTAACCGATGTCCCCTTCAAGAATAATCAAGAAATTTGGAGACGTGCAGATCACTCTAGAATATAGGAAGCTTATATAAGGATGGGGAAGAGGCTCGAGGAGTTTCAGTCAGTTTTCAGTTCAGTTTGAATGTAGTGCAGTGTCAGGGCAGTGTCAGTGAAGTTTGTATATTTTTTGTACTGTGACAAAAGTGAAGTGTTGGCAAACAGTGAAGTATAACTGCAGTTTGTAAAGTTTGTATATTTCGAGTGCTTGAGAAAGGAGTGAAGTTGGAAAGCATTAAGTGTAATTATATTTTGGAAAATAAAGACAGTGAACGTAACCCGAGGAGTCCCGATGACATAAGGGTACATTGCAACGTTTTGTCACGGTGACACCCGATGACGTACCCATATGTTATTCAATTGCAAGGTCCGTCATTTGGGCATTTTTCAAGTTTCACGGGTGATTATTGGTAGGCATATGTGGGAGACCTTCCTCTACCGGCAGGGATACTGCCTGGCTCCACCTGACCCCCCTTCCCCCCCACATGCCATTTTTTCGGCAATTCACCTGTTAGCAGTGACCTGGCCAGTAAAGAAATGTCATGCCACGGTCTCTCCAATGACGAAATTCATGGTGAAAGTGATTCCTGAGGTGGAGGACAAAGGAATAAACAAGCTAGAGGAAAAAACAAACAGAAATGATGAGGTGGTAAGGTCGTAGAGGAAGGTGCCATATGTTGATGTGTTTGGTGAGTGAACAATGCTTATATCGCCTATATTATTGTGTGAAAACCAATATACTCTTGTACTGCATATAAATTCATACCAAATAAATAAATATGTAATTTAAAGTGGCTTGAATTAGTTACCCTTCCCATAGTTCGTTCTCTTTGAAGCCATGTACCCTCATAAAGCATGAAAAGGTAAGGGTACTCTTACCTGTAGCAATATTTATAAGCTCAGGAGGGCGATTTCTCTATTAATTTTCGATGTTTCTCACCAAAAGTGGAGGCTTGAGAAAAAAAAAAATGGTCGGGATTGGGGGGAGTCATCGGCGGAAAATCGGCCGGGATGTGACGAGTTAAGAGGCCAGTGTTTATTCACCACACCTGAGCTGATCTTGTGTACTGTACACCGTAAGGCTGCCTCTGGGAAGAATAACTCACTGGGCAACGTCCTTCCTATACTGAACTACTGCTGTTGGAGCCTGTGGCAGTGTGGGGTGGGGACATAACTCTGGTTTCAGGAGTGTGGATTTTATTAGTGCTGCAGTCAGTCTAATCTTCGCCATGGAGCCAGAGGGTGTGCAGGCAAGATCCGGAGCTGGGCAGGAGGACAAGATGTCATTGGCTGCAATCATGAAGCTATTGCAAGCACACAGTGTCCAATTACAAGCACAAAGTGTACAACTACAAGCACAGAATGAAGAACAACAGGCACAGAATTAAGGACAGAAAGAATTACAGGCACAGAGTGTAGGACAGAAAGAACTCAAAGGAGAATTACAGGCACAAAATGAAGAAATCAAAGAACAATTGCAAGCCAGAGGGAACAGCTTCAAGAGGCATTACAGGAGCAACAGAGAGAATTACAACTGAGGATGCCAGGACAGCTAGATGCGCTCATGGGGGAAATGAAGGAAGAACAGGAACAATTGAAGGAGGAACTGTTCGCAGCAGAAATATGAGGTAAGCAATAATGTGATGGAGCGCAAACAGCATGTAGTCGACCAGTTGAAGAAATTAGTGAGGGAATTGTGATGGAATGCAGACAGCATGTAGATAGCTAAATGAAGCATTTAGTAGACCATGTGAAGGTAACTAGTGAGAAAATTGAGACTGTAGAGAAATATTGCACTGCTGGGCCTCAGGCCAGTGTAGAGGGAGTATATGAAAAGAATAGACAGTGTATGGTGAATCTTGATGGATCTCAAGCATCTAAAGGTAGCATTAGAGGGTTGAATAATCTGGGAGGCGGTGGCTCAATTGGTAGAGAGATGGCCTGCAGTCCCGACGGACCCAGGTTAAAATCCCCGGTGGGGCAGGGAGCAGTTTAAGGATTTGAATTTCATTAAATCAGGCTTTACTGATCTACCAGAAGACCCGCCGACATGTCGTAAAAATACCCCAGCTAATACCAATACACTAGTCCAGAATGAGACCGCCCTAGCATGTATTCAATATGGACGGTGGGTGTTAGCGCCGAAGTGGTGACATGTAGAGGTGTAAGGTATGTAGGAGGACTGCTGGGCCTTAATAGCAGGCTGTGAAGCCTATTCCCAGAGCCGGACACATAAAAAAAAAATAATAAGTCTATCCATCTATCTATTGCCGGACCCCATAATCCGATAAGGGATGGCCACAAACAAATCGCCTCCATGTTGCTCAGTCCCCCGCCATTCCACTGCCCTGCTTCCAGCTCACACAACCCTCTCTCATATACCTTTCCATTTCATCCCTCTATCTCATCCATGGCCTCCCCCTCCTTCTCCCCCCCCCTCCACCTCACTCACATACACTCTCCTTGTAAGTCTCTCACTCTCCATCCTCTCCACATGGCCAAACCACCTTAATGTGTTTCTCCCAATGCTTCCTATCACATTCCCATCCACACCACAATGCTCTGTCACTTCCTCATTTGTCAATCTGCCTCTCCATGTGACTCAACATTCTCCTGTCAAATAACTCATATCTACTGCTCTCACTCTTGATTTCTGTCCCTCCAACAGGGTCCAAGCTTCACTTCCATACATTAGAGTTGGTATCACAATACTGTCATGTATCAGCTTTCTCACTTTCATGCTCACTCCCCTGTTTCTTGTCACTGCTTTCAAGGACCCAGCAACCTTTCTTCCCTGCTGTACCCTTTCAAGCACTTCACCCTCTAAACTTCCATCCTTACTCATCACACTACCCAAGTACTTAAACGCACTCATATTCTCCGTATCCTCCCCATCCAGTCTCACTGTACATTCACTGACTTCACTTCTCTCGAAAACCATCACTTTACTCTTGCCTACATTCACCTTTAGATTCCGTTTCTTACTCTCCCAAACTCCTGAACTTAATTATAATGCTCCAGTTTTTAGGCCCAAAACCAGTGAAGTGCCTTGCTATAATGGGGTCCAATTAAAAATAAACTTCAGGAATTTGATGATAGAGTATCTTGGGAAGCTTGCCGTGAACAGCTTGAGTTACTTGCTGATCAGAATGGTTGGGATGATAGGCAGAGGACAGTGCAGCTTGTTACTAGCCTTAAGGGTGCCACAGTGGAAATTCTGGGCCAGATATCAATAGAGGGATGGAACAGTTATCAGTCCATAGTAGAAATACTGGAGTGCAGATATGGGACCATGTTCTAGACTGAGGTTTACAGAGCACGATTCTGGAACCGTGCATGGGCTCGAAGAGAATCCCTACAGCAGCTTGCTCATGACCTGGAGAGTATGGCATACAAGGTGTACCCTGGAGCAGCACCTAACCTGTTGGCTGTTCTTCTGAGGGACCAGTTCATCGATGCGCATGACAGTGCAGAGATGAAAGGGCAAGTGAAGCAGACACAACCCAAAGCATGCAAGGAACACTAGCCAGGGCTCTGGAATTTGGGTTCTAGGTCAAGTCTAGTACATCCACTTTTCGGGCAGGATTCAAGGCAAGAAAAGTGCAGGTACGTGAAGTGGAGAATTTTGAAGGAAGTTGCTGGTACTGTGAAAAGCCAGGACATAGGAAAGAGGACTGTTATAAGTGGAAGAGGGAACAGAAGAAGATCAAGGGAAGTTGCTGGTGTTGTAAGAAGCTAGGACATCGGAAAGTGGGCTGCAACAAATGGAAAAGAGAACAGTCGAACACCAGAGGAGGTTACTGGTTCTGTGGGAAGCTGGGACACAAGAAGGTGGATTGTTACAAATGGAAGAAGGAGCAAGAACAGAACAGTGCAAGGAAATCCCCGATGGCAACAAACCGGTGTTAGACATGTGGTGAGGTGGGACACTTCAGTTATGAGTATCCAAATAAGAAGGATGAGAGTAAACTAGCGAAGACCGGTGACAAGAGGGAACAGCCAGCCAGTTTTTCCCATAAGGCCCCACAACCGAGGAAATGCAGGAGAACCTTGATGAATAGTGTGCAAGAAGATGACAATACAGATGGCAAGCAGTGTAGTAGAAATAGGAATCTTGGCAAGAAATGCAGCCATACTGCAGTGACAGTGCCAGCATCAGATGAAGAACTCCTGAAGAGGATGCAGATGGAGGATGCAGATTTACAACCAGTGCTAGAGTGGCTGCAGCGGAGAATAGTATGACCATAGTGGGAATAAGTTTCCAGGTTAAGCCCTGCGACTAAGAGCTACTGGAGTTAGTGGGACCTTCTTCATTTGAACAATAGACTTCTGGAACATCAGTGGGAGACACCTGATGGCCTGAGCAAGTACTGGCAACTGGTGGTTCCAAAGAAAGAGGTCACTAGTGGGCACTTAGGAGTGAAGAAAACTCTAATCCAGCCGTGACAGAGGTTCTACTGGATTGGCATATGCCAGGATGTTGAAGAGTGGTGTCAGGCCTGTGATGTATGCTATGCCAAGATGGGACCCAAGAAACGTGATAGCACCCCTCTTAAGCTGTACCAATGGGTGCACTAATGGAAGGAGTCCCGGTGGACATTGCTGGACCTCTGCCACTCACTGAAAAAGGAAACAGGTATATACTGTATGTGTTACCATGGATTACTTTACTAATTGGCAAGAAACCTATGCCATACCCGATCAAGAGGCTGCGACTGTTGCTCAGGTGTTGGTTGGCCAGTTTTTCTGTCGTTTTGAGAGGCCACAAGAGCTACTACATTCAGAGCAGTGTAGAAACTTCAAGTCTGCTGTGTTCCATGAGTGCTGCAAGTTATTGGGGATCAAGAAGACCAGGACGACCTCACTAAGGCCTCAGTCAGATGGGATGGTGGAGAGATTCAGCTGGACCCTGGGACAAGAACTGGCCAAGTACTACATAGAGGGACAAACAGATTGGGACCAAAAATCACCAGCTTTGCTGATGGCATATTGGTCTGCATCCCAAGAGTCTACCGGCTGCAAAACTGATGTTGGGCCACAAGTTACGCTTACCCGTTGACTTGTTGATGGGAAGACCACCTGGTGAAGAGCTGCCTACAGACACTTCCAGCTATGCGAAACATCTTCAGGAAAGGCTGGCTGAGGTACATCATCAAGTGCGGGGAGCCCTCAAGTTTTCAGGAGAGGTGATGAAGTGCACATATAATGCCAAGGTAAGTGAGGTGAGATTCAAGGATGGTGACCAAGATTGGTTATATAATCCTCAGCAAAAGAAGGGACAGTCACCAAAGCTTCAGAGCCCATGGGTATGGCCTTAAACTGTGTTGGACTGCCTATCAGACGTAACGTATCAGATTCTGGGAGGCAGGATGTCTCGCCCAAAGGTGGTACACATGAACCATCTGTAGCAGTACCATGGGCCAGGACAGTAGAGCTGGGACGTCTCTGAGGAATCGTGCTCTCCAGCAGCCGAGGATGTTGGGGAGGACCAAGGAGCTGAAGTGCATGAGGATGATGACATTTTCCCAAGAGAAGAAGTGCATCAAGAAAAGGACCAAGACATTCCAGGAGGAATGGATTGTATGGAGGAGCAGAGACGGCATCAGAAGTGGCATAGAAGATGACCTGATAAGTTGAAGGATTACTTTGTGTATAGTTTTTTTTTTTTTTATGTGTCCGACTCTGGGCATAGGCTTTACAGCCTGCTATCAAGGCCCAGCCGTCCTCCTACATACTACATGTCACCACTTCGGCGCTAACACCCACCGTCCATATTGAATACATGCTAGGGCTGTCTCATACAGGACTGGTGTATTGGTATTAGCGGGGTTATTTTTACGACATGTCGGCGAGTCTTCTGGTAGATCAGTAAAGCCTGATTTAATGAAATTCAAATCCTTAAACTATTCCCTGCCCCAGCGAGGATTCGAACCTGGGTCCCTCGGGACTGCAAGCCAACTCTCTACCGATCGACCTAGTGAAATGTATAGTTTGGATAAGGACTATGTATGAATGAATATGTGTAGTTTTGTTGGGATGACAAAAAGACTGGGAAGGGGGTAGTGCTGAGAAGCGGGATTTGCTAGTTATGTAGTCTGGACAAGTCTTGATGTTCCTTGTATTTTTACCATTACGCATCAGAGTTGTCAGTTAGCCTGCTGTTGTGAGCATAGTTATTTCATAAGTTGTGCATTAATTTTTGTGCACTTTTTCTTAGTAATGTTTTATTTATGTGACTGCTTGTTAAATTATGCAATTTAATTTAAGTTTGTATGCTAAATAATTTAGAGTAGTATGCAGTGTAAGAATACTCTGGAGTGTTTTGGATGTCTCCGAGTTGGTAACTGTTGTAACCGATGCCCCTTAGGGAATAATCGAGAAATTTGGAGACTTGCAGATCACTCTAGAATATAGGAAGCTTATAAGGATAGGGAAGAGGCTCAAGGAGTTTCAGGCAGTTTTCAGTTCAGTTTGAGTGTAGTGCAGTGTTAGTGCAGTGTCA
>JAGKTI010019734.1:0-16788 GCA_018397915.1 Birgus latro | reverse complement strand
CGTTCACCAAGCTACTGACCACTTTGGTGGACATATATTAGAGTGGTTGGGTGTTATACGCCGCCTTGGATGGAGAAATTACAAAGGGTTAATAGCGTAGTACGGTGTTAATTCTAAAGGTTTAATAGAAGTAAGGCACAAGAATTGTGTATTAGGAAGGAGAGGTTTATCGTCTCCACAAGACATTCCACAGCATTTTTCATATGTTATATTATCCTTATTATTTGCCAAGAATTATTTATTATATCACCGACAAAGGAGTAAGACCTGTCGGTGGCCCCGTAAACAGCGTACCGCACAGTTGGCGCCACTTTTATGTACCACACTACAGCAAGTGGTGTGTTAGCGGTCGATGCGGCAGCAGTGTGTCTGTTTTCGTTCACAAATAATGAGTTGGTGTAGCACTGTTACATTGCTAATAACACAACACCTTCTCTACCAATCTCTTAATAGGGCAACAGACTTTATACTTAGAGCTTTACTAAATCATTATAAAGTCAGTCCCGATAATCCCAGGTTACTAGTATGAGAATGTGGGTGTCGAGTGACGGAGGCATAGGTGTTTACGGCTCTTATTTGCTTGTTGTTCCACGTCCGAAATGGAAGTGTGTGTGTGTGTGTCATTAAGTAAGGTTTTAGCACACGTTCACACTAGTGCAGCTGTGCAGTTGAAAGGGCTGTATGAGGGTGTAGTGGTACTGTACCGACTGTATTTATGGGGCTACAGACCGATCAGGAACACACACACAGTTCCAGATCGGACATACACTTGTACTGTAAATAATATGTATATATAATGCATAAAATGGGACAAAATAATAACTGTAATATCTGGAGATCACTATTCCATGCATTAAAATTCACGAGTTAGCATTGTCGTCATGTAACCTTGCAGTGAAATAAACGGGAAGAGAGCAAATAAATTAATGTTGAAAGTGGTAGTAGTTGTAAGACAAAAGTAAGCTAAGCACATGAAATTATTTTTATTTATTTTCTTGAAGTAGTAAATCGTAGTTTTAATTCAGTAAATGATGAAAGTAGCAAGTGGCAACTCCGAGGAAGCTTGAAATACGCCACTATGTTTTGCCTACACTGCATGAAGGTCGGCAAGAAACATCCTAGGCCGCAGTTCTAGACAACTACGTGACTGCACAGTGCACACTCGATCGCCCATCATGATCTGGAGATTGATTACACTGTATCCCACTCCGTTCTATATTTATTGCACAGTACATAAGAAAAAGGAGAATGCAGAGGGGTTTAAAGAGTTGGTTTTGAATGGTTAGATTCAGCCTCCTAAAAACTAATTACAATTACTTTGTTTTTGAGTGACGGCGATCAGGGAAATGTTTAAGGTTGCTTATGTGGAACACAGCTTGTGCCTTATGAATATGATAGTTCTTGACATGGAGATATGAGTTGACTGTTCGTCAGTCAGACGAGCGATTTCTTTGAACAAGATCATCTCCTAAATGCTGTCTGGAATTGGGAGCATGATTTTGCCATCTTCTTTTGGAGGAGGTAATCATGTTTATGAGGACAGAGGTGAGCGAGATTGTGGGGAACATTGCCTCTGTGATTGAGACTCTGGAAGAGTCGTGTCTTTCCGCGGTGGCAGTTAGCCTACCTTCACTGGATTGAGGAATTTGCAGTATGGTGCCTCAGTAAGCTTCAGAACCTACAATTTGTCCAGCAGTGCACTCAATACGAAACTCCATCGAATCTGTAGAGGGAGATATTTCATTCGTTTTACTGCTTAGCCATTCCAGGCCAATTGCAGCACTGGTGGGATTTACTGGAATCGCAGAGGTAGAACAAATGTCATGCACAAGTTCATGAACTATGTAGATGCTAAAAAAAAAAAAAAAAAAATCTTTTCGGTGAAAGTGATGGAAGGACCGATGGAGGGTTGAGACGAACTGTGGGTAACAGGAAAGATGCAGTTTTTAGTTTGAATTTTATGCGAAGTCACGGGGGTTTTAGAAGATCCCAAGCGGCTTTTAAACACAAGAAGAAAGGTATAATGACTTCCGACTGACCCCAAAGTATCAAAACTTCTTTAAAATTAGCATAGAAGGATATAGTATTCTTACGGTTTGTAATCCCAGAGGATAGAGTAAAACCTCTTTTGGTTAACAAAATTAATTTAGGTTTAAGCACAAAGATGTCCAAGCATTTCTTAACAACTGCTGCAAGTCGTAAGCAGGGGTGGGTAACGGCAGCTACTAATGATTGTAAGGACGCAGCCAAGGAAACCTCGTTACCATGGGGGAAGCTTAGAAAGAGAGGTGCTTTAGATATGAAGGTGGATATTACAAGCTGGAAGCAAACATTTTGAAAGATAATGAAGTTTACAAAGAACATTCCAAGTATGAGGAAATCTTGGAATGTTACAGTGTAAGTGTAAAACTGATTCCTAATCAAACAACAGTCAGATACAGCTTGTGTTAATGTAGGCTATGCTGTTGGGCTACATTATCTAATACCTCCCTTCCAGAGTTTGATGAACAGAAGTGAACCACATTCTGAGATGAGTTCAAGTATTTAGTTAGTAACAGAACAGACATCTCAGAAATTAATATTTTTATTAGAGCAGGTAAAAAATACACTTTATAAATTGACAGGGAAGATATCTGTATAAGATGATAAGTATGAAGTTACTCTGACTATCCTTAGCGATAATTATGAAGACAAGAAACAGACCATTACCAATTTAATTAGAAGTTTCTCTGATTTACCCACTCCCAAGCAAGGCTCTGACTCTTTCCAAAACTTCTGGGTTGCCGTAAGTTGTATTTTGAAGGCCTTAAGCAATTATCAGAATGTTAATGCATCAGACTGGTTGCTATCTAAAATCATATCCTCGAAGGTAGCGTCTATAACCATGATGCATTAAACGATACCACAAAACTAAATTTCCATGTAAGGAGTTTCAGAATGGCCTAACAGAACATTGCAAACACCTACAAGACAAAATCAAAAACGCTAAAAGTAAACCAAGTGCTGAAGTACAGAAACCAAAATTAGTATCTGTTGGAACTGTCAAGGAAGAAATTGGTACTTTTATCAGCTCTGTAAAAGCAGGTGAGAAAATTGCTAAAGTTTTCAGTGTACACTAAAACTCTTTGAAGTAAGGCTGTAAAAGACTCAATGGCCCACATCAGTAAGAACTGTGTCTTGTGTGGTGAACATTTCACCACATTCTTCAAAAAAATTCATGAGTCAGTTTTCAGTAACAGAATTAAAAGCTACGGGACTCTGTATGATTTGTATTAGACCAAGATACAAATCCACAAATTGTAAACTAAAAATAAAAACTTTCTTCAAGTGTAACATAGACAGACATCACAGTGCTCTCTGTCCAAGGACAAGTGGAGGTGAAGGTAATAATACTGCAAGTGTCAATACTCCTGTCGCATAGACAGCTGACTCATCAATAATGCCAGCTGCAATTTCAGCTGTGGAGGTGGAGGTATTTAATGATAACCAGATATTATATTTTTTGCTCTTTTTTTTATAACAGTGTACAAAAGTCCCGTATTTCTGCTTATATTGTCCAGGAACTGAAGTTAACTACAGTAGGCAAGGTTAATTTACCCATTACCATTTTTTTTTTTTTTTATTGATAAGAACTCGCAGTCCTCTGATCTGGGTAAACCACTGATCCAGCTAGGTAGGTATATTACAAATGCCATATAACAGCAGCTGTGTTGGAGAAGATAGACACAGAGATATATAAAAAAGGGCTACGGGAAACTTCAGATTACTTGCAAATCCTAGGAGTATAGTTGGCTAACCAGAATATTAATTCTGATACGTTCGATATGTTTCGGTTATAAAGCCTGCATGCGTCGACCTTAGTCACCTGTTGTAATGGCTGTTCTCCGTGCTGCTCGATCTCTGGCAACCTCTTTGTTCAGTCTCATATCTCTAAGGTCAAACTCAATGTCCTTGTCCCAGGTCTTTTTCCGTCTGCCTCTCGGAACCCTACTCCTAACGTTAACTCTTCTCACTTTCTGCACCCAATTGTCATCCCCCATGCTCTCCACATGCCCAAACCATCTTTGTCTATCCCTCCTCATCACAATATCAACACCCCCAGTCCCATCCAAACCCTTAATGCTTCCATCACAAACCTAGCACCTCTCTCCCCCCTGGCTCTCGCATTCAAGGATGCACTGCACATCCACATAATCATTTTCATTTATGTACATTTCAGCCTGTGAATTTCCCCTTCCTCTACTGGCTGGGTCTCACTACCATACAGCACTACGCTCCTAACACATGCTGCATACGAAGATCTCTTAGCACGGAGGGAGAGTCCTCTCAGTGTCAGGAGAGCCAACAGCTCCCTTAACTTCTTCCAACCACTGCTTCACTCTAGCTCTAGCTCCAGCCCCACGTTCAGTACATAACAAGTCTCCCAAGTAGCAAAACTCTTCCACACATTCGAAAGACTCACCAGCAAGATCAACCCTTTCATGCCTGACAGTCTCCACACACTCTCCCCGACACAGCACACACATGAAATCAACATTATCTCTCAGTCTACCTCTATTACCACTATATCTCTAATGCACCCGCTTATCACAAACACTGCACGAGATGGAATTACATCCCACACCCTTGTGGCAAACCTCACATAACCACTCTCCCTCTTCTTTGACAGTACCACCTCCAACCCTCGATACCATCACCTTTGTTTTATCTGCATTTACTTTCAAGCTTTGTGCCCCATTACCATCCCTCCACTTCCTAAATCTTTCCTCCTCCTCCCTGTCATTCTCTGCATTCGACACCAAATCACCGGCATACATCTCCCACTGGAGTCATTTGTGAAGTCACATCAGAGGGCTTCAAGCACCATGATAAACAACAAAGGGTCCAAGACTGGCCCCTTGATGCACGCCGACATTCACGGAAAACTTGTCATTGAAATCTCCATTCACTCTCTACTGGGTGCGAGCACCCACTTACTTAGTTATAACCACTCTAACCAGACACTCCTCGATCCCAAGCTTTCTCATTGCCTACTTCATCACCTCTCTAGGGACTTTGTTGCAGGCCTTCTCCAAATCAACAAAACAAAGTACAGATCCCTTTTCTTTCCTATATATTTTTCCTGAAGCTGTCGAACAATGGATATGGCGTCAGTGGGCCTTTTTGTCTGCCATAAACCCAAATTGCATCCCATCAGTAATCACTCTTTCTCTAATCATACCTTCTAGAACTCTTTGCATTACCTTCATTATGTGGCCCAGAAGTTTTATGCCTCAATAATTTCCTCTTTCCAGGGCATCATCCTTCCTCTTTTACACATTAACAATCACATTCTTCAGCCAGTCATCTTTCAAACCAATAACTAACCCCTCTCCTAAATCTCCTGAGGCCTTCACCATTTTGGCAGTCAACCCAGACTCACCTGTCCCTTTACCCACCTGCATCCTGCCTATTGCCCTGTTCACAGAAGCAGCATCAATCAGAGGCCAAGGGCCAAACACTGCTTATGCTGGCTCGAAACCTTCCCTGTTCCGGTCAGACTCCTCATGTAGCAATTGGTTAGAATGCTGTCTCCAGGGGTCTTTAATATCCTCACTGTTCACCACTACCTTTCCTTCATCATTCTTCACACACTGCTCACCTGCGATATCCCTATTTTCCCTCGTCATCTGATTTGCCACCTCAAATATCATATTCTTCCCTTCCTCACTACTTAAGTTATCCAGTAAAAGTCTCTGAGACTCAGATTTTGCCCAGTATACCTCTTTAATAGCCCTACGCTTGGCAGTCAGGTATTCTTCTTTGTTATCATCCCTGCTCCATTCCCGAAAGAGCCTTTATTTCCACTAAACTGCAGCCTCTACACCTTCATCCCACCACAAATGTTATTTTCTGTCGGGGGGGGGGTTCTCGTCCATCAATACACTGAATCAGCAACTCTCAGGAGATTGTTCTTGAGTGTTCTGTACTGTTCAACCCGTCCAGTCCCGACCGGTTTTTTACCCAGCCTACCCCCAGGTCCCGACCGATTTTCGACTTTTTGTTTTTTGGCTGAAACCTTCGCTTTTGGTGAGAAACATCGAAAATTTATAGAGAAATCGCGATCCTGAAGTTAGAAATGTTGATACAGGTGTCACTCAACCTTACGTTTTCCTTCTTTTTCAGAGTACCTGGCTAAAGAAAACGAACTATGGAAGGGTTAACTAATTCAAGCCACTTTAAATTACGTATTTATTTCATTTATTTGGTACGAATTTATGTGTAGTACAAGTCTATATTGGTTTTCACACAATAATATAGGCATTTATAAGCATTGTTCACTCACCCAAAACCCCAGCATATGGCACCTTCCTTTACGACATTACCACACCATCACTTCTGTTTGTTTCTACCTCTAGCTTCTTTGTTTCTTTGTCCTCCACCTTAGGAATCACTTTCACCGTGAATTTCGTCTTTGGAGAGACCGTGGGGCAACATATCTTTACTGGCCAGGTTACAGCTAACAGGTGAATTGCCCAGTGTGGGGGGAGGGGGGGAAGGGGTGTTAGGTGGGGCCAGGCAGTATCCCCGCTTGACAGCAGGTCGAGGAAGGTCTCCCACATATGCCTACCAAAAATCCCCCGCGAATGTTGAAAAATGTGCACACAATGGGCCTTGCAATTGAGTGACATACGATGCACGTCGTCGGGTCTGTCCGTAGAAAAAAGTAGCAACGTGCATCGTACGTCTGTGGGACTCGGCGTGTTAAAATACCATTTTCAGAATGCTGAATTTCCCGACACAGACATTCATGATGTTATGGGAACTGAAACAGAAGGCTTAAGAATTAGTGAATAGATGATGCAAAAACTCAGATTTACCTCTGCAGAGTTGGAACAAAAATACAGTACACAACTTTTTGAAGGGGGGGGGAAAAAAAAAAAACGGAATCTCCAGAGTATGAAATTCCTTGATTTCAAAAGGTATTGGGTCTTAAGTGGAGTGTTAATTCAGGTGAGTTGAGCTGGAAACCTGCAGTTTTCCTTAAGTGACCCTCATTAAAATGTTCTTGTTAAGTAGGTTTCTATCTTAGTAGTTCCGTCACGGCTATTGCGTCCTTTATTGTTAAAGTATATGTTTGGTTTGAGAAAATTTGGACTGGGACACTAAACTGAATGAGGAGTATGAATAAAATGGAGACAGCAGGGAAGTTTATGAAAACTCGGTTAAGATATGCGTTTCCTGGTAGATAACCAATGATAAACAGTCAAATTTCCTTATATTTTGTGATGCTTATCAAAAGGGGTATGAAGCAGTAGCCTGTTGTGTCTAAAGGTCAGAGTAGGCTTTTGACGAGAGCCAGAGTTACTCCACGTAAAAAAAGGAACTCTTTCACAAGTGGAACTAACTTCTGTTGAAATAGGATTTAAACTGGCTCGGAACCTAGTTACTACTGTACTTTTTAATACCTCCAGTGCAGAAGTATTATGGACTGACAGTAAGGTATGTCTTTAATGGATAGGTAAGGAGGACGAAAAATCCCCTTTGTCCGAAACAGAGTAAAGCCACAAACGAACTGTCATCGAACTACAACTCCATGCATGATTCTTCAAAAAATAACCCAACTGATATTCTTTCAAGAGGCTCAGATATTAAACTGCTATTGAAGGAAGAATTGCGGTTTGATGGTCCTGGATGATTATTAGCTGGTAACTGGCCTGAACAGAACAATATTATACACCTGAAGTCAACACAGTAAACCAGGATCCAATTGAAATACCTGAGCCAGATATATTAGACATTACTAGATTCAATTATAAGAAGAAGCACCTCCGTGCTACCCAAATTAAGACTGGATTTTTGAAGAAAGTAGTAGGATTAGGGGATATGCAACCCATGGAAGGGATATGCAACCCATGGAATACTGGGTAAGAGAAATAGGTGCAAAGGAAGCATTATGGGGAGACAGATGATTTATTACGCCATGACACCCTCAGCAGTAACAAGCTGATTAAGGATTTGGGATTAGTTTTAGATTTAGACAGAAAAGTACTATCCTTTGCCAGGGTAGGATTGTAAAGAGTGATTTACCTCTCCAGACTCGGTATCATACTTTGCTACCACAGTGCATATCATCTTCAAAGTCTACCCTAAATCCCCAGCTGTAATTAAATATATTATAGAATTTTGTAGCAATTTGTATGCAGAAAAATCGTTAATAAAGTCAGCAGTTTTTCAAGTGTTTCCATAACAAAAAATCACACCACAGAATGTAGCTACAGTGGGTAAAAATTTATCAGCGTTAAAGGTTTGTAGCAAATATTACAAACTTAGGGACTTGATTTTTTCCCCCCCACAATGTGATGCACAGTGGTAACAGGTTGCAAGTGAACTGCTGTCTGCAAACTTTGATGATGATAAAGGGTTTGTTTTTATTTCTGAATAATCATAAATGTTTAAAAAGTATAACCTCCGCAACAATGCTGAACACATATTATTTGAGGGGGTCTTTTTTTGGCCGATGGTGTATCCTCCTGCATTGTCTATACCCATGGGTCATCACAGTATAAGAGACGGTCAACCCCCCCCCCCTGCATTTCAAACACTGCCTTGCCTTTAAAGTATGTCGTGTATTCAAATTCACTGGGAATGCTCCGTCAATATACAACAGGTATTCTCGTATAACCTCTGAATTCAGTATCATGAACACTGTGCCTACTTAACGACAGTTCAGATGTTCAGGTAAATGTATCATTGCCCAGTTACAAAGTGAATCAAAATCTAGCTCCAACGGTTCATATCTCTTGAAATGTATTATATATGTCTTATATTTGTTCATGGTGACACTAATATGGAGAGTAGACCAGCTTGCCCTCCAAAACCCTTTCTTGTAACTGTTCCATGCATTACTCTACATGCATTTTACATATCACACAACGTATTCCACCACGTCTTAGGGGTTGACGCCAGCAAGGGCATGCGGCCAGAGAACTTTCCCTCCGCTACCCAGTGGTGGACCTATTGTGGGGGCAGTGGTGGACCTATTGTGGGGGCAGTGGCGGACCTATTGTGGGGGCAGTGGCGGACCTATTGTGGGGAGGCGTGGGGAGGGCTCCGCCAGCATGGATTTTAGTTCCGTGATGGGATGGGGTTCAACCTGTGCTAGAGGGTACAGAGCACTGCGGTTTTCAGGCTGCCACTTCCGTCCAATAGAAAGGGGCCTGAACCTGAGTGTAGCAGCCCAGGGGGTTGCCCTATCAATTGATGTACAATGGTGGGGCAGTTACTGTGCCATGGCGTACTTGGAGGGTGTCGCTGTAGCTGTCCTGGCAGGGTGCCCCGAGGCCACTGCCGCAGCCACTTGTTACTGGTGGGCTGTGGGTCCCAGACCCCGTGCCTAGGCCTGGGACTGTGTGGGTGGGTGGGACCTGTGGTATGTTTCTCCCAATTATTCATTGTTGCCAAATAATGGCTAGAAAGAAAGATCTAAGCAAGCCTGAGGAAACTAAATCACCCAAGGGGATCAGATGGAGTCATGGAATGTGGGAAGCTTGAGGGGTAGAGCGGGGGAAGTAGTTGAGGCATTTAGTAGGAGGTGGGTGGTTGTGGGATGTGTGCGGGAAGTCATATAGAGGAGGATCAGCCGGAATGATTGCCGGGAGGGATGCGCGTTACAGGTTGTTTTGGCAGGGAAGGACAGACGGATATGGTTGTGTGGGTATGGTGGCTGGGGAGAAATGGGTAGAATATGTCATGAATATAATGAGAGTGAGTGAAAGAACAATAGTAGTGAAAATTTTGTTCGGTGGGATTATGTTTGCATTATATCGGCTTGTGCTCCACAGGCAGGCTTGGATGAGGTAAGGAAGGATAGATTCTGGGATGATGTAATACATGTAGTAAGTGGTATGTGGGATGATGAGATTGTAGTTTTGGGAGAGAATTTATTTAGTCACGTAGATGAAGCAGCTCAAGGACATGAAGGAGTACATGGGGGATGTGTATATGGTACAAGAAATGAAAAAGGGGAAAGGATACTCGAGTTTGAGGAGGCAATGAACATGACTGTATGCAACACACATTTTAGGAAACGAGAGAATTGGCTGATTACAAATGAGTCTGGGGGGACTATTTCCTGGTCAGGAGGGCTGATAGGAGGTTAGTGAGGGATGTTAAAGTTATCGGGAGCCAGGAGTGTGTGCTGCAGCACAAGTTATTGATATGTAACATGGTGTTTAAGGAGCGGGTGATGAAAAAGAGGGCCCATGCGCCTAGGAGAAATATATGGAAGTTGAAAAACCAAGCAGCAAAGGATGCCTTCTGTGGCGAGATGAACAGAGTGGTCGCTGAACAGGGAGACATTGATAGAAGTGTTGATGAACAGTACAGAGCCCCCAAGAACAACCTCTTTAGAATTGCTGATTCAGTGTGTGGATGGACAAGGGGCCCTCCCAAGACATAAAGGACCCCGGTGGCGGGATGAAGGTGTAGAAGGTGCAGTTAAGGAGAAAAGAATGCTTTTCCGGGAGTGGAGAAAGGGTGGTACAGTAGCAAAGGGGAATACTGTACTTGGCTACCAAGCGTAGGGCTAGAAGAGAGGTTTACAGGGCAAATTTTGAGTCTCAGAGACTTTTACTTGATAACCTAAATAGTGAGGAAAGGAAGAATATGATATTTAAGGTGGCAAATCAGGTGAAAAGGGAGAATAGGGATATCATAGGCGAGCAGTGTGTGAAGAATGATCAAGGTGAGACAGGGAAGGTTTAGAGCCAGCAGATCCAGTGTCTGGCCCTTGGCCTTTGATTGACACTGCTACTGTGAGCAGGGCAATAGGCAGGATGCAGGTGGGAATGGCAGCATATGTGTCTGAGCTGACTGCTGAAATATTGAAAGCCTCAGGAGAAAATATGTGGGGTTAGTCACTGATTTGATAAATACGATTATTTGCTATTTGCCACAAAGACGTGGGAAGAAATCCCATCTTGTGCAGTGTTTGTGATAAGTGGTTGCAGAAGAAATGTAGTGGTATTAGAGGTAGACTGCGTGATAACGCTGTTTTTTTCATGTGTGCGTTGTCGAGGAGAACATGTGGAGATTGCCAGACGTGAAAAGATTGAACTTGCTGTGAGTCTCTTTAGTGTGTGGAAGAAGTTTGTTATTTGGGAAACATGTTGTGTGCTGGAGGTGGGGTTGGAGTGGTTGGACGAAGTTCAGGGAGCTGTTGCCTCTCCTGACTTTGAGAGTGCTCTCCCTCCGTGCTAAGTGATAATTATATGCGGCATGTGTTAGACCTGGGCAGTAAAGGAAGAGGATATTCACAACTGTACAGAAATGGTAGTGATTAGGTGGATGTGCAGTGCGTCCCTGTGTGTGAGGCCTGGGGATGCTAAGTTTATGACTGAAGAGTTGAGAGGTAGGATGGGACTGGGGTGTACTGGTGTTGTGATAAGGAGAAGCAGGCTGAGATGGTTTGGGCATCTGGAGAGACTGGAGGATGATAATTGGGTGCAGTAGTGAGAAGTGTTAATGCCGGGGGTAAGGCAGCAAGAGGCAGACCGAAGAAGACCTGGGACGAGGTCATTGAATGTGACCGCAGGGATAACGGCCTAAATAGGGAAGCTGCCAGGGATCAGGTAGCATGGAGAGCCGCCAATAGGTGACCAAGGTCAACACATGGAAACATGTTGGCACCTTTGAAAACGAAAGCGATAAAGAAAACATAATTTACAAGGTGTCATTTAGGTATATTACTCCCGTATTCCTTAAATAAGTCAATGTAAACACTGAAACAATAAAATATCAATCATATGAACTATATTTAATAGGACAGAAAAATAGTTATAGGAGATTTATTTACTGATAAATGATGAGACCAGTGGAGAATAAGTGAAGATTACGTTCTGGTTTATGATGATTTATTAATATCCAGACACAGAGTACCTCTTGACAGCATGGCTGCTCCTGTCCAACTAACCCTAAACAATCTAAAGTTGCTCATAAGTCAATACAAAGTGAACCTTACGAACCAATGAAACGAATCATAACAGAGAAATAAACATACAAATGAAACAAGGGTAGTTAGATGATTCATATATGAAGGCATATGAAAATGATAACGGAATGAACCAAATATTAAAGCAATTGTACATAATACATAATTATGTACTGAATGTGTACATACTTAACAGATTCCCATCTTTTTATTTATTTTATTTTACATTACATACAATTCACTCTCAAATATTTATACAGACAGAGTAGCAGTTGTTAGTACATCAGTGAGTTTCATGCAACATGCACCTCTCTTAGTTAGACAATCAGATAATTGATGACTTGCATCAACCCATCTAATAGCAGATACCTCTTTCCGTTCCAGCATCTGTTTTATGCCTGCTAAATCTATTCTTAACCTCTTCTCAGATACATTTTTTTTGGAATGTATGTTATCCCATAATGAATAATTATCTACGTAACATTCAATAGGAATGTTTAGCTTAAGAGTACTACCACCATTTAATATCTCAGACAAAAGGTACTGCACAAAACAACCCATATCGATTGCCTCAACAAGGGCGAGAGTTTCTGCTGCTAGTGTGCTCTTTACTACTCTTCTGATTTTCTTTGATTCCCAGGCTAAAGGACAACACTTTCCATTTTCTCCAAGCAAGAATATCATATGCCCTCCAGCACTTGAAAAACCATCAGGAAGATTCGCATGGGAGGCATCACTAAAAAGCTTAAGTTGCAATACATCACCTAGATTGGGATAGAAAATCTTTGTGTCATTATTCTGCAGTTTCTTACAACTTTATTTGCTTTACAAATGTGCTCTACTCTTGGATCTTTCATCGAAATACTTAGTTCCAATACATCGTAGGTAATGTCAGGTCTTGTCTGAGAACTCAGCCAGTTGAGTTGACCTATGAGGCTTCTGAGGGCATCTAATTCATCTTTATTTAATGTTTCGTCTTTCCTAGATGCTCTGGTACGAGTGATGGGTATGGGTGACACATTATCAATGTATGTCTTCTGGTGTCGTATTATTCCTGAGTCACACTGACTGATATCAAGACCAAGATACTTGAAGCCACCACTTGCCTCCTTACCAATTTTAAATTCAGTTTTAACGGCATCTACTACATGAGCCCTGAATAGTTCAGACCCTCCCCAGATGAAATCATCCACATGTATTAGGAACAATCCAGCAAGCTCCCCTTTATGATACCAACAAAACAATGCTGGATCTGTTTTGGTCTGTACACATCCTAATTTTAGTAACACTGTTTTCACAGACTCATACCATATCCGAGAAGCATCACTTAAACCATATGCACACTTATTCAGTTTCCAAACACAGTTTTCCGCAACTGTTGCTTCTATTGGCGGCTTGATAAAAACTTCTCTTTGAAATGCAGCTCCTTGTAAAAATGCAGACTTTATATCAATGGACCTACATTTCCAAGACATGGTCGCCATCAATGCTAAGAGGATACGAAGTGTAGCTTTCCCTGCTGTTGGGGAATCAACTCTCGTGTCAGTGTCCGTCAGATTCTCCTCAAATCCTCTAACCACCAATCTAGCTTTTACAGTGGGACTACCAGACTTCTGTGGTTTCTCTGTACACACCCAACGACAAGACAATGTTTTTTGTCCAACATCTCGTACTTCATCATAAACCCCCAAATCCCTCCAGTTCTGTAATTCCTGCAACTTAGCATCCCTTACACATTTCTCCTGATGTCTACAGTTAGCTACAAATACTTCTTCAGAATCCTTATTGTCCTCTTCAATTCTGTTCCATTCATCAATCTCATTTACAAAGTCTATAGAAGAATCCTCATCATTCTCATCCCTTATATTCATCCTATATTTATGTTTTCCAGTCACTTTTCCAGCCCTGCTTAAAACATTTGCTTCTTTCCATTCATCGGATCCTTTTCGAAGATATCTAACTCTATCTCCAACTTTTGGAATGGTCCCTTTGACTTTAGAACATTCTGTTTTATCTGACTTCTCTTCCTCACCCACTTTACCTAACCTCTGTACCTCATTTCCAATATCATCATCATCATCACTTTCAGCATTGTCACAATTCTGAACAATCACCTCAGTCATCGATCGTCTACTTTCATCGTTCCTTTCATTATCATCCAGTTCGTCATTTCTTTCAGTATCATTCAGTTTTTTACCCATGACATAATTACTGCCTATTACTTTGGATGAATGAATTCTTACACACTGATTTCCTTGCCTTATTACCATTACCTTACCGTCTTTACCAGTTATTTTGCCAGGACCTTTCCATTCATCCTGTCCATCTCTCTTATAATACACTACATCACCGACACTGACCTGCTTACCACATGGTCGTATACTGTGCTGAAGAGCCCTTCTAATTTTTTCTGATGCTTCAGCTTGAATAAATGCTCGTCTTCCAGCATGCAAAGCATTCAGATGTTCTGCAAACGAGAAGTTTATAGTTGTACCTTCCAGAGCAGGGGGTTCGTCACATAGTACTGATGGTAAGTTTGGGTTCCTACCAAACACCAGTTGATATGGACTATAGCCATGAACCATTTGTAATGAGTTCTTAGCATGAACTGCCCATGCAAGGGCTACAGATAAAGGACATGTTGGTCTATCAGCCAAAATTTTACGAACCATACTGTTAATGACTGCATGGTTTCTTTCACATAGCCCATTGCTAAAAGGACTCTCGGCAGCAGTACACACTGATGTTATGTTCTCGCACATATCTCTCTAATCTTCATTTGCAAATTCACCTCCGTTATCAGTTAAAAATTTCCCAGGTGAGCCTAAGCCAGTGCCTATCCAATTTTTCATTATTTGATCAATAATTGTTTGTCGATCTTTCCTATACAACACAGATGAAATACAAAATCTGGTGGCAACATCCACTAAATGCAAAAAATATATACCTTTCTTCTTGTCCCACTCCTTGAGGTCCATAGCAACAACTTCATTGAAATCTCTTGCCAAAGGAAGGCATACTACAGGTTTAGATGGAGTCCTGCTGTACTTTTTGCATATTTCGCAACTTGCACTAATCTCGTCTATTAATTTCATGTATCTCGAATCTGTAACACCTGCATCATTAAGTAATAACTTCAGTCGATGACCTGAAGGGTGGGCAAATTGCCTGTGTAATTTCAATACAGTTTTCTTTATATCCATATTTTCTCCTGTTGCCATCAAAACTTCCTTAACATTAGCAGGTGATAGACCATGTTTCATTATGGGTATACAGTAATGACCTGAAGATGTGTATTGAACAGAAACGTTCTTACCAAAAATATTAATCTTATCTTTTCCTATATCCAGTATGACTTTAGCTCTTTTCATAGATGACTTAATTAAAAGTAGTGGAATGTCACTTTCTACTACATCAGTTTTAAGCATACAGTCAATCCCAGCAATGAAACAAGGAATAACAACTTCTCTTAATGATTTTAATTCTCTACCATCACCAAACTTGAACCAGGTCTTGCCTTTCGATTCTTGTACTTTACTTAACATTTCTTCATCAAGTGAGTCCAGATAACACTTCATCCAATCCTCACCACAAACGGTAGAGGTACAGGCACAGTCCAATATCGCACAGTTTAAGGATTCACCAACCATACCCTTAACATCCACACTCATTTCCTGACAGTGATCAGCTCCTGTGTACAGTTCTTTTGGGTCGCTTTCCTCAGGGATAACTTCTGCTTCATACACCTGCCGTGGACGTCTCTCGGGACATTTCCTTGCGTAGTGGTATATAGAGTCATATTCTGCATCTCGTAGGGTTGCCTTGACCATCCAATGGGTTTTTTCTCCAGTTGTCGCCTGCAGTTGATGGCTTGTACTCTGTGCGTCCTCTTCCTCGTCCCCTATCTCGTTCAGACCATCTTCCAACCCCGTCGCCTTGCTTACCATTGTCGTGCCACTTGGAATATGTACAACCAGTTAGTAGAACATCTGTTGCCATGGGTTCGGCCTTTACAAATAATCCCTGGTGCACCAACATCTCTCGGTAGTACAGTCTGCTTGCCAAATAATAAAAAAAAAAAAAAAAAAAAATGTTCTAGCAGAGTATCTTTCTTCTTGAAATCAACTCCTGTCACCACCAGTTGTCTGTCCCTCTGTGATAAGCAGGCACAATCCAGCAACTTGAATGCCAAAATTGGAACCGATATATCTGTGCCATACTTCTTAACTTTGGCATAAAGTTTCTTGAACTCCATTATATAATCTTCCATGGATATTGAATCATTCTTCCTGTGTTTATCGAACTCCGACCATGCTTCATAGGCACTAACCAATTCATCTTTTGAGTATACTTCATCTAAACACGAAATAAGTTTTGTGATTCCATCATCTGCATCCAGTGTCGCTATATCGAGTTCACTAAACACCTTGTCCCTCACTGAGCTGCCTTCAGGAAAAGACAAGGCAACTGCTAAGCCTTGCTGCTTCTTTGTCAGTTTCGTAATTTTCGTCTAGGCTTCCACCTCTATTTCCCACCGATCATATGGCTTTGAAGAACTGAAAACTGGTGGGTTGTTGTATCCCCGCGAGAGTGTAGAGTCGTCCGCCATGACTTCGTTGTGTATGGGTTAGAAATACCTCCAGTTGCTGCAGTTCCTGAGACGTCACTTAAAGAAGACAGCTACCCCTCCACCTCTGTAACTCTCACGGAACCACGCTCTGCTACCATTATGAGACCAGTGGAGAATAAGTGAAGATTACGTTCTGGCTTATGACGATTTATTAATATCCAGACACAGAGTACCTCTTGACAGCATG
>JAGKTI010019733.1:0-16789 GCA_018397915.1 Birgus latro | reverse complement strand
GGACAGAAGTCAAGAGTGAGAGCAGTGGAAATGAGTTATTTGAGACGAGCATGTGGAGTCACATGGAGAGACAGACTAACAAATGAGGAAGTGAAGGAGCGTTGTGGTGTGGTTGAGGACGTGATGGGAAGCGTTAGGAGAAACACGTTAAGGTGGTTTGGGCATGTGGAGAGGATGGAGAGTGAAAGACTGACGAGGAGAGTGTATGTGAGTGAGGTGGAGGGGGCGAGAGGGAGGGGGAGGCCGAGGATGAGATGGAGGGATGGAGTGGAGAGGTATATGAGAGAGGGGGGTGTAAGTTGGGAGCGTGGTAGTGAAATGGCAGGGGACAGAGTGACATGGAGGTGATTTGTTTGTGGCCACCCCGTTCGGGATTGAGGCGTCTGCAATAGACAGATAGATAGATCATCAAATACAACTTGTTTTCTATATGAAGGCAAACTTTTATAAAAAAAATATCTCCATGGATACAGCTATGAAGACATAAGGAAGATGAGTAACCTGTTGAGCCCACACCATTAACACCAACATGTGTCTCAGTCTGAGAGCGACTGGCAGGGCTGTTTACCAGTTACCACCGAGTGCAGGGTTGCCAGATCTGAAGCAGGGCTTATTACCAGCAGTGATAAACAACACTGAAAGTGATGAAAACAGTGACATTACTGTTATTCCTAGTGATTAACTTCAGTCCTACAGCCACTTGATGTCTGTCTGAATAAACCATTCAAAGACTGCATCTGTGAGCAATGGAACGAGTGGATGATCAGTGGCAAAAAGTCGTGTACAGGTGGCGGGAATATGCATGCTTCAGGTCTGGATGAGCTATGATTTTATTGCCATGGCATGGAATGATATTTCTGTGGAAACAGTCATCAACTCTTTCAAGAAATGTGAAATATCCAATTCAGTGGATGGTATAGATGACATTTTGTGGGCGGATGAGGAAGAGGAAGCCGATGCCAAAGCCTCACCTTTGAATTCAAATTTTGATCCTTATGACAAAGAAATGAAAACTTTAACTGAGGATGAAGTTCATGAACCGATGATGTCAGATGTGGATGATACTGATTTTGCAGGTTTTCAATCACTGACAGTTGAAGTGAAGACTTTAATAAAATGTAACCTTCCTTTAACCTACTGTAGAAAATTCACGGTAACATGATTTTAAGTTTTTAATATAATATGAGCTTATACTTGAATATTAAATGTATAATCCATTGTGATATCGGAGGTGGCACACGCAGCCTAGATAGCCTGTAAAACCCAAAGAAGAAGCTGGTTTAAAGTAAAACCTAACCAAAGGCTGTGTTGCTTGGCAACATGTTAATAGTATCACATCACTGGTCAGTGAGAAGAGTGATAAAGGACTAGGGTTACTGGGGCAGCAAGCTCCAAGTGTCTGAAGAGTTGGAGCTCATCTTATGCACAGAGTATACCTCTAAACCCACATTTTGTATGGAAATACAGTAAACCTTGCATAAGCCGAACTTTCAGAAGCCGGAATCTTCAGTTAGCCGAACTCAGGCCGAGACCACGTATGAAAGTAGGCTGAAATGCGAACGTAGGGGGAGAAATGGCGCCAGGCGGACACGCCAGGCAGACACGTGGCGCCAGTTTGCTGCTTGCTTTTGGAGACGGTAGTTGCGCCATTCTTACTGTCATCTAGTGCTGAGCAGTGGTCTCCTTTTGCCTTCTGCCTTGCCATGGAAGGTTCAAAGCTTAAAAGAAGTGATACTGGCACCTCTAGTCGTAAAGGAATGAAGCTAAAAAAAAAAAAAATGTGCGCGTGTGACTTAGTGTAGTGATCATGATTAAAGTTCAGTACTATTATTACTGAAAGTGTTACATTGCAGTCTATTACAGTGATTACATTTAAGTTTAGTTCTTACTATAGAGTGAAATAAATACGTTAAAGTGTGAACTCACCCACCTCAACCAACTCCGTCTCCAAAACAAAACAAACTGCCGACGAATCTATTGCCTCTAACAAAAGGTGTTACACTGCAGTCTATTACAGTGATTACATTTAAGTTTAGTTCTTAATACAGAGTGAAATAAATACTGGGTACTGTTTAGAATTTACGTTTAAGTGTGAACTCAACCACCTCCGTCTCCAAAACAAAACAAACTGCCAAAGAAACTACTGCCTCTAACAAAAGGTGTTACACTGCAGTCTATTACAGTGATTACATTTAAGTTTAGTTCTTAATGTAGAGTGAAATAAATACTGGGTACTTTTTAGAATTTACGTTTAAGGGTGAACTCAACCACCTCCGTCTCCGAAACAAAACAAACTGCCGTCGAATCTACTGCCTCTGACAAAAGGCAAATTATGTGCACTGAATTCTTTCTTTTTTGTCTTTCTTTATTAATTTATACACTGTATATGCTCCTTTACTTTAGTGTTAAGAAGACAAGTAATAAGTATTGTTATTGCAATTTGGGGGGGGGTGAAAATCCATCTCCAACACACGCTACCGACAGTCTGTACTGCCTCTGTGAATGATTTTCTACCAATTAAGCACTTCAGTACTGTGACGTCTATTTCTACTTTATTTACGCTTCCTCCAGCTGATTTTATGGCACTCAGGACTGGACTCACATACTGAAGGGGCTAACGAAGGCTGTACCAACCCCGTGCACTTCCACAGATCCAACCTACACTGACTAAAATTGTCTAGTGGCAGCAAGAACAAAATGAAAATACAGTACACCCAGCACTGAAGGGGTTAAATGTATATTAAATGCACTAATTTTTTTTTTTCATAACTTATTTATTTATATATGCTTCTTTAGTGTTGAAAAGACAAGTAATAGGTATTGTCTTAGCAATTTTTGGGGGTGAAAATTCAGTAATTTAGCAATTTGGGGGGGTGAAAATTTGGTAAGCTGGAAAAATCGGTAATTCGAACCAGGGTAGAGCCCCATATAGTTCGGCTTATGAAGGGTTTACTGTAATGGAAGTAGTCTTATACACAGGTCGGCCTTATACACCAGCAAATACGGTATATGCACACACACATGCATTCAAGGTCTGTTAGGAATCTATCTGACCTTATCCTCTAAGGACATAAATAGCTAACCTTTGGAGCTAGGACACTAATCTCCCTCAAAGTAGGCCCCTTCTGACTTGACTAACGTAACCCAACGTTCTTTCCATTCCAAGTCAGTTTTCAGTATCTCCTGCAGGTGCTTCTTCACATTCGTCTTGATCTCTTCTCTCGGATGAACGATGCTTACGACGTGCTGGAATGTGCAAATCACGATCCAGACTTTCTGAAGACTGTTTTCACTGGAGATGAGACTTGGGTGTATGGGTATGACCCAGAAACCAAAGCACAGTCGTTGCAGTGGAAGCATGCAGGATCACTTCAGCCACACGATAGGTCTGCAGTAAGGTGAAATGCACTTGCACATTGACAGTTTTTTTCAACTAATGTGGTGCTATGCATCAACAAATATTACTACCTCGACATTATCCGTCATCTTAGTGATGCAATTCGGTGGAAGAAACCAGACCTTTGGAAAGTGGCAAGTTGGAAGTTGCACCACGAAAATGCCCTTGCTCATTTGTCTCAAGTGATTCAGGAATTTTTGGCCAAGCACAACATTCTGTAGGTCCAACAGGCTCCCTACTCACCGGACATGGTTCCATACAACTTATAGTTATTCCCCAAGCTCAAAACTCCACTGAAGGGTTTCCGATTTGAGATGAAAGAAATAATGACGAATGAGAAGAAGCACCTGAAGAATACACCAAATACCAACTCTGAAAAATGTTGCAGGCTGTGGAAAGAACACTGGGCTACTTGTGTCTAGTCAGAAGGGGCCTACTTTGAGGGGGATTAGTGTCCTAGCTCAACAGGTTAGCTATTAACATTTTTTAGAGCCTTAGGTCAGATACTATCTGAACAGACCTCATATGAGCTTCTGTCACTGCCTGATTATAAGATGAGGATCTGTTGCATCGCTTATTTAATCTAATCTAAAAAAAAAAAAAGAAGCCATGTTTCTTCTTGAGGAATCCAAGTATGGGACTGGCCATGGTACGGTTGATGTTTTCTAAGGACTGGAAGCTAAATCAAGTGCAGAAACCAGCTAATTATTTCCAAACAGTTGTTGGCAGCTGTTGGGGAAAAAGGAAATTTGAGATATGGCCTAAAATAAGACTTGTAACACCGAGGGCTTCAGCTTGGAAAGAGAAAACATGATAGTGGAAGAATTAATCAACAGCAGTGGTAATCATACTGCCAATCCTACATGTGCTTTATCAGGAAATGCTCCTGCTACTCTCTACTTAGCTTATTCCCCCAAACATTTCATTCCGTTCCACTTATAAACGTTCAAACATGTTTGCATGCATCAACCTTGGTCACCAAACAGCAGCTCTCCACACCACTTGATCTCTGGCAGCCTCTCTATTTACACCCGTACCTCTGAGGTCACATGCAATGCCCTAGTCCCAGATCTTTTTTGGTCTGCCTCTTGCAACCCTACTCTTGACATTCACACTTCTAACCTTCACCATCCTGCATCAGCATGCAACATCTCCCATGGGAGCCCGTTTCTTAAGTCACATGAGAAAACTGCAAGTACCATCATCATCATCTGCAAGTACCATGACACAATAAGGGGCTCAAGATTGACCCCTGATGCATGGCAACATTCACAAAGAACTTGTCACTCAAATCTCAGTTCAATCTCACCTGGGTGCAAGCACCCACATGTATAACCATAACCACACTAACCAGCCACTCCTTAATCCCAAGGTATCCCACTGCCCACTTCATCACCTTCCTAGGGACTGTCAAAAGCCTTCTCCAAACCAACAAAAACAAAGCACAGTACAGCTCCCTTTTCTTTCTCATACATATTTTTCCTGAAGCTGTCAAACAATGAATATGGAATCAATGGTCCCTTTGCCTGGCATAAACCCGAACAGCATCGTATCAATATTCAGCCATTCCCTTACCATGCCTTTAACAACTTTCTCTATTACCTCCATTATCTGGTTCAAAAGTTTTATGCCTCTATAATTTCCTCTTTCTGGGGGATCACCCTTCCCCTTATACACATTTACAATTACACTTTTCAGCCAGTCATCTGAGACAACACATTCAGTAGAGTCAACTCACATATATCGCGGGTTTGTTAGTCACAGTTTTCTAATTCACAGTACTCTTCCAGCCAAACAGTGATTGTTTTGTATGTTGCGGTAACCAATGTGATCAATTTCATATCTGCGTTTGCTGTCCCATGCAAATCATTTCCAAGGAATTTTCCAAGCCGCAGCGTTGCTTACGTTAGTTGCGGCCAAAAGCCAATCATATTCACGCATTACAAGTCAATCACAGTGTTTCCCACACACGCCTAGCGGCAAGCAGACACACTAGTCCACCCTACTGTCCCCGCTATGACCACATCCGCCTCGTGCTGAGAGGCTGTAATGTGCCAAAAGCCTCAGAACCCCTCCCCCTCTCCCAGCCACTTAAGCACTGTCGTCAGTTGGAGTCAGGTAAGAACCTTACAATATTGTTGATTCCCATTAGATACATGTATATTGTTCTGAAAGGGTGTTAGTGTTTGCTGGTGAATAGTCAGGTGTAAGTATGGTGGTAGGGGGCAACTTTGCCAAGTGGTTAGACTTACAGTAATTTTCCCCATTAGTTATGCTACATATAATTTGAAGAATTTCCAATGCATGATAACTAAAATAACGACAAACTAACCCAAACTGACTATATAATCTAATTTATCAATTCTGTAACTAAACCCACTCCCTTATCAGTGACCTTCAACATTTCAACAGTCAACCCAGACACATATGATGTTCCTATACTGCATCCTGACTATTGCCCTTGTCAAAGTAGCAGCATCAATCAAAGGCAAAGGGCCAAAAACTGGATCTACTGACTCCAAACCATCCCTGTTCCAGTCAAACATACCAGTAATCTGTGTTGCTACACACACTCTTCACTCCTTATAACCTTAACATCTTCACCAACCTCCTATCAACCCTCATGATCAGAAAATAGTCAATCTGGCTACGATTACCCCCAGTATCATAAATAATCAGCCTACAATCTCTTTTCCTAAAATGCATGTTGATCACAATGACATTCATTGACTCCCCAAATCTGAGTATCCTTTCCCCTTATGTATTCCTTGTAACATACACTCATCCCTCATGTACTCCTTCACATCCTTGAGCTTCACATGACCACTGAAAACCCAACCTACAACAACAATACCATCATCCCCCATACCACCAACCATACATACAGTCATCAAAGAATCCATCTGAACTATTATTATCTGTATGATGTAGTGGAATGGAATCTCTGACCATCACTTAGTGATGGCCGACGAAAGGCTGGAGAGAAAGTAGGTGAAGCGACCAAGGGGAAGACAGGAGGAAATAGCTCATGTGAGAAGTGTGGAGAAGTTATAAGATAGTGAGAAAATGGCAGAGTATAAGAGCACACTGGAAGAAAGATTGGGAAGGTATGAGTTAGAGCAGATGGAAGGGGTGGAAGATGTATGTAAGATTTTCACGGAAGAGATAGGTGCAGCGTATGAGATGGTTTGTGGAGTGAGGAGGAGATGCAGGGGTGTGCAAGGGACAGCATGGTGGAATGATGAGGTAAAACGAGCTGTTGAACAAAAGAAGAAGGCATATAGTGAATGGCTAGCGAGCAGAGGTAGCGGAGAAGATGAGAGACAAAAGAGAGAGGTATATGTGAGCTGGAGAAGAGGTGAAGAGATTGGTGAAGGAGAGTAAGAAGAAAGTGGATGAGGAGCTTGGGAGGAATCTGAGTGTAAAGTGGAGGGAGAGAAAGAATTTGTTTTGGAAGGAGGTAAAGAAAGTAAGACAGTGTGAAAAGGGAAATAGTAGGGGAGTGAAAGATGGGAATAATAGATTGCTGGTGGAGAAGTGAGAGAAATTGAGGAGATGGAGGGAGCACTTTGAGGATTTGTTGAATGTAAAGAGTGAAAGCAGCGCGAGTATAAGTGGTTGGGGAATGGCTGGGAGAAGAAGAGGTGAGAGGAGGGAGGAAGAGATCAGTAGGGAGGAAGTAGTGGAAGCAATGAAGAAGATCAAGATGGGAAAGGCCCCAGGAATTGATGGAGTGAGTGCTGAAATGATGAAGTATGAGGGTGAGATTGTTGTGGAATGGATATGGAAGTTGTGTTGATTGGCTTGGGAAGAGGGAAGGGTTCCAGAGGACTGGAAATCAGGTATAATTGTTTCTTTATATAAAGGAAAAGAGGAGAGAGAAGTATGTGGTAACAACAGGGGTATTTGCCTTCTTAGTGTGACTGGAAAGATATATGGTAGAATACTTATTAACAGGGTTAGGCATATAACAAAGGAGTTAATTAGAGAAGTATAAAGGGGATTTAGGAAGGCAAAAGGGTGTGCAGATCAGATATTTGTTCTAAGATGTTTAGTGAAGAAGAATCCAGAGAAGGGAAAGAAAGTGTATGCTGCCTTCATGAACTTGGAGAAAGCTTATGATAGAATAGATAGGCAAGGTGTGTGGAAGGTATTAAGAATATATGGAGTGGAGGGGAAATTGTTGAGTGCGGTGAAGAGTATGTACGACGGAGCTAGGGCTACTGTGCGAGTGGATGGTGAGCTGAACGAGTTCTTTGATCTGAATGTGGGACTGAAACAGGGTTGTGTGATGTCTCCATGGCTGTTTAACCCTTTCGTGCACGGTAATTTTTATTAAGTTTCACGGCCCACGATTTTACTCCTCCATGCGGTACGCAAATTACACGTACTCTCCCCTCATTTTCACCACACAAACCTCAAAATGTTGCCCTGAAACTCACATCATCTTATTTGCCGATGTTTGTTCTAGCTGATAAGCTAAAGGAAAAACCAGAAAAATACGAATAAAAGTACACTAGGCCGCCGTGAATAAACATTTTGGAACGTTGATCTCACTTCCCAACATCGTCATTTGAGTGTTTTACATCATACAGAAAAATGTTATTATAAGTTTTGAAAGAGAATTTCATTGACTTTCTAAAAAGGTATGTCCGGTTGTGATGCGATTTGTAGTTTTCGAGAAAATAGCCAAAAACTAAAAGCCAATTTTGTAAAAAAAATTGATTTTTGTTCAGGGAGGTATACTGCAGAAGTTTTCTCACACACCTTATGTTTTTATTACATAATCTTATGTAGAATTTCATAAGCTTTCTCCTGATACCTTTTTGTTTTGATATGTCTCATAGTTTCCTAGTAAATCGCAAAAAACTACAGGGTACTCGCGGCCGAGGTGCACTTTCGTCATGCGTGCACAATAACTGCCTACATAACCACAACTTTTCAATAGAGAAATTATATAGTAATGTCCTGTACATACGTAGAATTCACTAATCTTTATCATGGTTCTTACAGGAAATCGATATGTTCATTAATTTTGGAGTAAATGAACGACAAAAATAGAACACTCTTCCTCGCCCGCAAGCGAAATAAAAATGCTCAATTTCCCTGCCTCACGAATACTTACATATTTCCGCTCATTACGTTTTATTATTATTATTATTTTTTACTCAAATTATACACGTGAAATATCATAAGCTCTTTGATAGTGCTCTCAATAACTCGACATTTCAACTAGTCTTTGTGCTAGGTACTGATACTAAAGCTGAACTTTCTTCCATCTCATACGTGTATATGTAAAAAACAATACTTATCTGTGAAAAAAATATGGAAATGTAGAAACAGGTCAATGTACAAATCAACAAAATATGGATAACTCACTTGCTCTAGAGGTGTTGAGCTGCTGGCAGGAACTTGAAGGAACTGAAGATGAGTTAGGTAGTGTGAAAGTTGTGTGTGTGTGCGTGGGTGCGTGAGTGAGTGTGTGTGTGTATTTACCTAACTGTATTTACCTAATTGTGATATACAGGAAATGAGCTACGCTCGTGGGGTCCCATCTCTGTTTCTCAATAAGTCAAATTTTGCCTTAAACTCATTTAAGTTTTTAGACTGGACGATCTTTTTGTCCAGGCTATTCCACAGGTCTATGCATCTATAAGGAAAACTATACAGTAGGCGCAGAAAGTATTGACTTTTTTTGCCAACGTCATTCTTTTTCGCGTTAAATGAAGTAGGGTCAATACTACCCTCCCTTGTGATGCGAAATGAGCTGATGCTTTTTCAACGGGAGCTGGCAACCCTGCTTGATAGGTTTGGCATCACAGGAGCAGGCTCAGTAATGTTTGGGCAGCCACAGGAGGAGGATTGTCTCTGTGTGTGATGCTCCACGAGGGCATGTTTTGACTCAAATAACACAGTTATTTGGTTACCTACCACATTCTCATCATGCCTAAAGTAACCACAAGCAAGGACAAACGTATGGAAGTGATTACTTTATACAAAGCTGGCCACAAACTCCCACTTATTGCAAATCAGATGGTGTTAGACTGAGGACAGTGCAGAGACTGGTGAAGCAGTTCAAGGACAGTGGGGAGGCAATTCCTCCCACTCCACTTCCCAAGCCTGGGAGACCTCGTAAGACAACCTTCAGGACCCGTCAGCTGATCTCAAGGCAAGTTAGCAAGGATCCAAGGCTAACAGCACGGCATTTAAAAGAAAAGAGCCCACAGTTGCTGGCAGATGTGTCTGTCAGAAGTGTGCAGCAGCTGTTGCATGACAATCTGGGCTACAGAAGTTTTTGTGCTCGTAAAAAACCACTGCTAACTGCACTTCAGAAGAAAAAGAGAGTAAATTTTTGTAAGAAATATCTTGCCTGGAGTGAGAGCAATGGAAAACTGTGCTTTAGAGTGATGAGTCAACATTTACTGTCACTGGTACCCCTTCATCACGAGTGTACCGCAAACAAGGCAGTGACCCCCTGGATCCTAAGTACACTTCCAAGTTTGTTAAATACCCAGCCTCACTCATGGCTTGGGGCTGCTTTACATATTATGGTGTTGGTAGGTTGGTCATTCTACCTGCAAATGAAAAAGTGAACCAGAACAATTATTTGGAGCTCTTATGTGATGTTTTAAGTGACTCTCTTGATAAAACCAAGGCAAGAGTATTTATGCAAGATTCTGCCCCTCCACGTGTTGCAAAGTCAGTGAAACAGTGGCTAACAGACTGTGAGGTTCCCTTTATTCGAGATTGGCCTGGAAACAGCCCAGATATCAATCCCACTGAGAATTTATGGGCGCACATGAAGCGGCAGCTGCGTAGTATGGACACATCATCTTTGCCTAAACTTGAGGCTGCAGCTATGGAGCAGTTTTAGTCAGTCTGTTCTGCAAAACTACGCAATCAGTCTCCCCAGACGCCTTAAGAAGATAATAAAGGTGAAGGGGAATGCCAGAAAATACTAAATTCAATGGTGGGTGTTAATTTATTTGTTTCTCCTTGCTAACCACAAGAATGTTTTTTTTTTTTAAAGATGGTGTCAACACTTTCCGCGCCTACTGTATTACTTGATGTCCTTCAAGCAGCGTGGCTTCTTTAGTTTCATTCCGTGTCCTCTTGTTGCTCTCTCATTCCACACAAACAAATTTTCTCTGTCAATTTTTTCTACTCCTATCATGGTCCTGAACACTGCAATCATGTCACCCCTCTCTCTCCTTTCCTCTAAGCATGGCAAATCCAGCCTTTCTAGCCTCTCACTATATGACAGATCTGCCAGACTGGGGACCATCTTAGTTGCTGTTCTTTGTATTCTCTCAATCTTGTTTATATCTTTCTTTTTGTGTGGGGACCACACTACTGCTGCATATTCTAACCTGGGGCAGATCATGGCTACTATCAATTTTTTCATCATCTCATCCATATAATGAAATGCCACTCTTATATTGGTCAAGAGTTTATATGTCTCTCTCACTATCTTTTTATGTGCTTTTCAGGTGACAAACTATCCTGGACCAGCACTCCCAAATCTTTCTCTTCTCTCGCTTTTCTAATTGGTTCGTTACCCATCAAATAATTCAATGATGGCCTCTTGGTACTTTTACCCATTTCTAATATTTTACATTTTTTTGCATTGAATTTCATTTCCCACATCTGGCTCCAATCATGTATCCTATCCAGATCCTCCTGTAGCATTTTACAGTCCTCTTCAACCTCTACCTTTCTCAAGATCTTTGCATCATCAGCAAACAGGCTTGCGTAGCTGTTCACTCCATCTACCATATCATTTACGTAAATCAAGAACATTACTGGTGCCAACACCGAGCCCTGCAGGACACCACTTGTTACTTCCCTCCATCCAGAGGTCCTATCCTTTATTACTGTTCTCATTTGTCTGTCACTCAAAGAGTCTCTCTTCCATTCCAGGAGGCTTCCCTTCACTCCTCCTATATGCTCTAATTTCCATTACAGTCTCTTGTGGGGCACCTTGTCGAAGGGCTTCTCCAGATCTAAGTACACACAATCCACCCAACCGTCTCTCTCCTGCAGCACGTCAATCGCCCTTGAGTAAAAGCTCAACAAGTTGGAAACACACAACCTTCCACTTCTGAATCCAAACTGACTTTCAGTCAAAATATTCATCTCTTCCAGGTATTTTATCCACCTATCTTTCAGGATTCTCTCACACAATTTCGCAACCATGCTGGTTAGTGACACTGGCCTATAATTCAGGGGTTCTTCCTTGTTTCCTCCCTTATAGATTGGCACCACATTTGCCCTCTTCCATTCCCGAGGCACTTTCCCCTCTTCCAAGGAGCACACAATTAAATTGTGAATCTTATCCACCAGTTGTTCTCTGCATTCCTTCAGTACCCCATTAGAGATTCCATCTGGTCCTGGGGCTTTCCTTACATCTTGAGCTCCCAGTAAATTATACACTTCCTGCACTTCCACTTTTATATCTTTTATCACTACATTTCTAATCACTCCCTCTCCTCCCACAAACTGTCCTTCCTTAGTGAAAACCGGTTGGAAACATTTGTTCATTAATTCAGCTTGCATTACTGCATCCTTGTAGACCTCTCCTTCTACTTTCAGTTTGGTGATTCCTTCCCTTTGCTTCAATTTGCCATTAACAAATCTATAAAACAATTTGGGTTCATCCTTACATTTGTCAATATACCTTTTTCAAAGTTCCTTTCTTCCTCTCTACGTATTCTTGTATATTCATTTCTAGTTCTTTTATATTCTTCCTTTGCTCTGATATTACCTCTCTTTCTCCATTTGTTCCATGCCATGTTTCTCTTTTTTCGCTATCATACACCTTCTGTTAAGCCACACCTTTATCCTGTTTTCTTTCTCACTTACTCTTGGCACATATTTTTCCACTCCCAAACTGTAGAGGTCTAAAAAGATATCCCACTTCGTCTGTATCTCTCTTGTTTCTCTGAATTTTCTCCAGTCCGCATTTTCAAAAAATTTTCTCAGTTCTGCAAAGTTTGTTTTCCCAAAGTTGTATCTTCCTTGCCTATAAAGTTCATCTCTTGGCACCACGTTCCCTGTTATCATGTGGAACTCACTGACCACATGATCACTTTTTCCTATAGGACACAGATAATATAAAGATTCAATTACATCAGGTTCTTTGGATAGTAGCAAATCTAATCTTGCTGGTGTGTCATCACCTCTGAATCGTGTCTGTTCTTTAACCCACTGCGTCATCACATTATTCATTGCTATATTTAACAATTTAGTGCCCCACGAATCTTCGCTGCCTCCTGAGTCCCATTCCTCCCAGTTCACCTCTTTACAATTAAAGTCACCCATTAGGATTATATTGTTGCTTCCCTCGATCACTTTCTGTAGATAACTAACCATGTCTGACAGCATCTCCTGGTATTCATCGTCATTCCATGCTCTCGTCTTAGAGGGAACATATACCACTGCCATATCTCTCTTACCATTCTCCCCAGTTTCTAATTTCATATTTATCGCTTCGACCCTGCCCTCTGCCATTTCCACAGTATCTACATTTATGCTGTCAATCACTGCAATCATCACACCTCCCCCCATTTTTTCTTTTCTGTCTCTTCTCCATAATTTGTATTTCCCACCTCCCATATGAATATCAATATCTTCTTTCAATTTAGTCTCTACAAAGCACATAACATCAGGTTCGTGTACCATCACCTTGCCGATATTAGTCCATCAATGTTTGTGTACGCCACTTTCAAACTTTTTTCATCATTTTTTATACTCTCGTCTCGCCTTCCCTCCATCGGTACCACTTTCTCAATTTCTGGTCCATAACTCTCTGTCTTCTCTTTCTCCGTTCGCTGTTCGTTTTTTGTCTTTGCTTCCTTTATTAACTCCTTTAATTTAGCTCTTTCCTCTTCATTTGCATCCCTGCTAATCCAAACATTTTTAAACTTCTCTTTATCTGACAATTTCCATGTTCTACTTATGATTTCATTCACTATTACTTGAGACTTAAACTTTACTTTCAAAGGCCTTGCCCCACCATCCTCGTACTTTCCTAACTTAAACACTTCTTCAATCTCTTCTTGGGCTTCATTGTTTCCCTCCATAACCACTGATATTATTTCTTTGGCCTTGCTCAGTTCCTCTCTCTCTTTCAGATCTTACTGTCATTCATTTTTCTTTTATTCCTGATATTATCACACATTTTTTCTTATCTGCTACATCCCTGACCAAAGATTCTCTACTTCTTAGTACTCTAACCACTTCCTTCTCCACTTTTTCCTTACTTTGTTGTTCTATGATCTCTTTCAAATTTACATTTCCTTCCTCCTGTATTTTCTTCCATCCCTTATGTTGCTCCTTGATTTCCTGAATATGCTCATCTTGCCTCCTCGATTTTGATTCATACTCATTTAGATTACTTTTTATTCTGTTTCTTTCTTCTTCCAACCTCTTATTCTCCCTCTTGAGCTGTTTTATTTCATTTAATGAGGACTCATTACTCACCTTTAATTCTGTGACTTCTTTTTCTTGTTCCTCACTACGTGTGTTAACTTATTCCAATTTACTCTGTAGGACTTTGATCTCTCTCTCCTGCTCTAAGGTCCATTCCTGTAACTCTCTAATTACTTCCCATACCTTTTTTAATTCCTGGACATTCCTCTCCGCCGTTTTCTCTACTCCTGCTACTCTTGTTTGTTGCAGCTTATCACTTCCTTTACTAACATTTTCTTCGGAGAAGCCCACAAATTCCCCCTCGCCAGTTGTAAACAATCTTCCGTCTCTCTCCGCCATGATACAACCATATGGAAACTTACTTTTTCACTGTCTTGTATTTTTAGGGCCGAAACCTGCGGGTTTTTTTAACTAATATTCGACGGGACCACCACTCACATATTCAACCACATAATCACAATAGGTTGTCTCCTTTTTGCCGCTGGTTCAGCGATTATTTCTCTCGTCCAGGAGCAGCTCCGACTCCGACTCTCTCCACGATCCGTGTGTGTGTGTGTGTGTGTGTGTGTGTGTGTGTGTGTGTGTGTGTGGTGTATTTGTTCCTTGCACCATGTTTGCCTAACACATGCAATGTGTGTGTGTGTGTGTGTGTGTGTTTGTTCCTTGCACCATGTTTGCCTAACACATGCGATGCACACAATAGATTTCTTCTCGAACATTCGCTGCATGACATATGTATATAATATCATATATGTGTCGCTGTGTGGCGTATTTTCTTGTCTGATCATTACGTAACTTTCCACTGTCAGTCAATGCATGCAATATTTCTTGGTGAACACTCGCTGTACTATTTTATACGTATATTTCACACTGAACCATATACAATATAAAACACTATAACATGATTCAATCCCAGCCTCTTCTGTTATTCCCTTCCCTACTGTATGGCATAAGAGACCGCCTGTTCCCTAAGCAACTAATGCATATGTCTAAGTATCTCTATGGCATAACATAATGCCTGCTATGGTAAGTCAGGTATTTCACTAATCCAAGCTCTATATGTTTCACAGATATAAGCAATGGCTTCATTGTAAGGGTAAAATACAGCATTTTACGGGCAGGGTGAGTGGAAACCCCACTATGACAAACCAAACTCTGCCTCTAGGCCTAACGGCTGATAACGGGCCCCAATGCTTTACAAACAATATATCTATGTTCAATAGACACAATCACTTCACAGTATAGTCAAAAACACGGTACAATCACAATATTTCAATAATGGCTTCAGCCTCGGGTGGGAGGGGGAAAATGGCGGATTTAAAGGGACAACACAACGCAGCACGACCATGCTGTCTAGCTGCTAGTGGAGCACTGAGATTCTATCACTACGTACAGGCACATATGAGTCATTGCAGTGTTGCCAAGGTCTTATCTCGGGAGAGACACGTGGCTGCTAGAACGCTACAAAATTTGACGCAAATCGACCGAAAACATATTTTTTGGTTAATTTTTTTTCCACATTTCCACGCTATTTGAGGTCCTGTGATTTGGTACAACACACCACATGTAACGCAAATTGCGGTCCCGTGAGCAAAAGGGTTAATATATACATGGATGAGGTTCTAAAGGAGGTGCAGGGTAGGGCAGTGGATGTGGGAGTGGCTCTAATGAATGAAGGTGAGATGTGGAAGATTCCGGTGTTGTTGTTTGCTGATGATACAGTATTGTTGAGTGAAGATGAATGGGAGTTGCAAGGTTTGGTGAATGAATCTGGGACAGTGTGTAAGAAGAGGAATCTTAAAGTCAATGTAAACAAGAGTAAAGTTATGGTGTTTGAGAGGAATGAAGTCACAGAATGCACAGTGAGGTTGGATGGTGAGGATATGGAGAGTGTGAGTGCTTGGGGTTTCATTCTCTCGGGATCTGTCTTGGAAAGAACATATTACATCTCTTGTGAAATCTGCTTCCAAGAGATTAGGTGTGCTAAGCCGACTCCGAACTTTCTTTACCCCTGCACAGTTGTTGACCTTGTACACGGGTTTTATTCGCCCATGTATGAAGTACAACTATCATGTGTGGGGAGGCTCCCCACATACAGCTCTTCTCAATAGGGTGGAGTCAAAGGCATTTCGTCTCATTAACTCTCCTCCTCTTACTGATTCCCTTCAACCTTTGTCTGTTCACCGCACTGTTGCATCTTTATCTCATGTCGCTACTTCAACGGTCACTGTTCCTCTGAACTATCTGCTTGTATCCCTTCACCTCTACGACGGGCACATAGTACCCATCTAGCAACAAACTCTCATCCCTTTTCTGTTCAACTCTCTAATGCAAGAGTTAACCATTACTCCCAGTCCTTCATTTATGCAACTGGTCAACTCAGGAACTGTCTTCCTTTGTCTATATTCCCTACTTCCTATGATCTCCAGTCTTTCAAACACAGTGTGTCCAGGCATCTCGAAATGAGTGGATCTTGAATTTGGCTCTCTTTTGTATTGTTTTTGCTTTTTCTTGGAAGGAACAGTATGCGGGCCCATGGCCTTTGGTTAGTGTGATGAGTAAGGATGGAAGTTCTTTGGGATGAAATACATGAAAGGGTACAGCAGGGAAGGAAGGTTGTTGGTTCACTGAAAGCAGTGATGAAAAATAGGGACGTGAGTATGGAAGTCGAGAAGTCACTGAATGATAGTACTGTGATCCCTGCCCTGATGTATGGAAGCGAGGCATGGACCTTGCTAGAGGGTAACAAGTCAAGAGTGAGAGCAGTGGAAATGAGTTACTTGAGAGGAGAATGTGGAGTGACATGGAGGGACAGGTTGACAAATGAAGAAGTGAAGGAACATTGTGGGATGGATGTGGATGTGGTTGAGATGATTAGAAGTACAGTTTTTTTTTTTTTTTTACATGCATGGAAGAAGGAACCAAAGGCCATGGGCCCGCATACTGAAGGAACCAAAGGCC